>VWYH01010167.1:215711-305181 GCA_013399365.1 Pampusana beccarii | reverse complement strand
TTTTTTTTTTTTTTTGTCTGAAGTAAATGTGCTGAACAGTAAATCCCAACCTGACAGATTTCATCAGGTCTCTGTATAACAAGCACTCTCTCTCAATCTTAAAATGTCACCACTGAGTAAACCTTTTCAGTGTTTCCTCCTGTTCTCTAAACCCTTTATAAACCCATTATGATTTTAAAAATATTTTATTTCCTACAGCTACTGCATAGAGAAGGTAAACCCAATTTATTTGTTTCCAGGATGTTGTGCTTGAATTGAAATTTTTATGAAGAATATGCACTCATTTGTCCCCTAATAAGAAAAAAATATGAAAGTATACATTGCTTAAGCTGTTAGAGATAAAAAAGTCCCATAAATATGGCTGTGTTACTTTAAATATTTGAAGTATACTAAAGAAAGTAAATAATGCTACAATTTTCACTGCAGCAGCTGACAGGTGGCTGGCTTTAAATCTTAGTGGAAACAACATTTCTGGATGCTCAGAGCCTCCACTGTTCCGTTTCAGCTAAAGGCAGGATTACTTGAGCTGTATTATATCCTCCATCTCATTTTCAGCTCTATTGCACCAATTATGCAGCCTGGAGGCTTATAGAGGCTTATATTGAGTTTCAGCTAGATAGAAGAAAGTAGTCTATATTCTCTGTGATAAAAATAGTCATTAATTACTGAGACTTGTAAACCGCTTAGCATCCTTCTTAATGTGGTATATCACGCACTTTACTGCATTCTATAGCTAATCACCAAAAAAGAGAGAAGAAAAATACTTCATGAAGAATATGATCTTTCTTAGTTGGAATTGAAAGCTGGAGTTAGAGGGATCTACAGAAAAGGCTTAGCCACTTCAGTATGAATTTCCTTTTCAAGAGCTTCATTGTTTGTGTCTATAAAAATCGATTAAATGTTGATGTCGAAGGCAGCCCCTTGTGTGGGGTTCACCAATATAGTCAAATGCTTTCCCTAATCTGCAGTGTTTTGATTTCACAGAAACAAAGAATCTTTATCTAATTAAAAAAGATATTTTCAAGTAGGAGGGTGCCAGAGTGAAATAACAAAAGCCATTTTGGTCTTCTTAAAAAGACAACAACGACAAAGACTTGCTAAATTTTATATACATGTGAGTAATGTGCCAACCAGTCCAGGTGTGAAATGGCTAATTACCATTCATCTGTTTGTGGGCTCTCATGTCATCGAAGACAACTGATCAATAATAATTTAAAACCACTATTCAAATCTGGTTTTAAATCCCTAAACTTCATATTCTAAGTCAGCTAGAATAGAGCAAGTGAATACTAAGTGAATAACTTCAGCTTCATCATTTTTTTAAGAACAAGATATTCAGTCTATTAAAGGAAAACGCATTAAATCTGTGTGGTTTTAAACATTTATTTACTGCTTAATTTTTCTGCATTTTGAAAAGTGTCCATTTGCAGGTTTTTTTCATGATTCTCCTGAGATGGATGATTTAATTACATAAGTAACTGGTTTTAGGTCTTTTATGGCTTCTCTTAGCACAGTACATAAGTGCTTCTCTGTGCATAATTCACCCATATAAACAATTGCCTATCTAGTTGGGGAAGACTACTCCTTCAACTCAGTCTGGAAATGTATGCCCAAGGAAACTGAAGATTTATCTGCAACGTGGCATCAAGAACTCCTGAGTAACACGCCTCAGCCCCACAACAGGTCTATCTAAAGACATGAATTTGGCAGGAGTCTTCCTGTGCCCCGTGTTTTTTTGTGGTGATGAAGCCAGATGAGGCCATGGCACTGATGGGCAGTCAAGGGGATCTCCTGACAGCAGACCTCCTTCCAGGTTGGTGGCTGGAGGGTGGAGGACACTGAGACTGCAGACTGCCTCACAGCATACAGCTGCCTCATAGTTTAGGGTAGGTACAAGCGTGTCTGTGTTGCATTAAGCTAATGCTTATGTTTGTAGGTGATAGTCTATGATAAGTTTGTTCAAATTCTAGGAAAAACAATGTGATCCACCTAAGGGAAAATCCTCAAGTTTTACACTGAGAAGGAGAAGCACCAAATTGTTTATCTCGATCTAGCACCAGTTTTTCTATGGATAATGGTAATGGTGTTAATAATGGTATATAGATTAACATTGTCTCTAAGAAAGATAGCATCAGTCCTAAAAACTTTATCTCACTTGCATCCTTAAATCATTATAGCTGCAAAAGCACTATCTGAAGGTAAGTTTTTACAACTGAATTGGTTAATATGGATTCACTGGCAATCCATTGGACTGACTAAAAGTAGAGCCAGACTCCAAACCAAACCAACAGTTAAAAGAGCAACATGCTTAGAGATATTAACTGAATCACAGCAGAGGTTTCATGTGTTCCAGAGCCACAACACACAACAGCCGTAGAGAATCATTAGCAGATCAGCATTCGTTGCTCACTGCATAAGCCTTCAGGGACAAAATGAAAACAAAATCCAAAACTTCTCTGAGATATAAACTCTGGACAACTGAATTTAGGGGTAATTCTTTTGATCACCTTGATGGAAGTGCTATGACTGAACTGATGGTTGGACTTCATTGTGTTTGTTTGTTGGTTGGTTGGTTGGTTTGGTTTGGGGCTTTTTTGTTTGTTTGTTTGGTTGGTTGGTTGGTTTTTGTTTTTTGTTTTAAGGATGTATTAATGTTTATGTATTACAACACCCCCTAAGAGCCCAATTGTGAAACTGTGAACTTAATTATATTTAGGACGCAGGCAGATACACCTCAGAGCTTCCAAAATTATGTTCCATTGTTGATAGAAGTAGCTAAATTTTTTTTTACAATAGACTAATTTTAGAAAAATTTTCTAATATGTAATCTCAGCCTGTTTTTCTAATGTTTTCTTCTCAGTTTCCTCCTCTTAACAATAATGACAAGAGCAAACAGGGTCTCATTTATTTCTGTATTTGTCCGTGTGCTTTTAGGTTTATACCTCTAGTACGAAAGAGGGATCTTGCTGATGGAGTATTCAAGTGCTGCATGTGGCTCTTGAGCTTCTGTGAGCAATCAGAGGTAAATGAATTCAATATGGCAGTTTTGAATAGTGTCATGAACATCATGGACTTGAAAATAGGTAATGTTTTTCAAATTATTTACCATTAACTATTTTTAGTGAAGAGTACACTTAGCACTTTAAAAATCTAAAGAAAAACTTATGCTGACTGATAAAGGAATTTGCAGGAATAGCAATTTTTTTGTTGTTTCCCAGTATGCATTGTCATCTATTAAATTTTATCCAGTGTTTTTCCTGACCTCCATACCTTTTGCAAGCAAACAATCACTATTCATGGCATTTTCCATCAGATTTGTTTGCTGTTACATATTGGTTCTAAATTACAGGTCTCACCCAGTTTTAATATTTTTTTTTGTCACCAGTAGTATTACAGATTATGTCATGACTGTGCACCGAAAGTGTTTGCAATGATGTGGAAAGGAGAAATAAGCTCGTTTAAGAAATCACATCCTTATTTAATTGGTTCATAATATTCCTTTATTTAATTTTAATAGGAAATGGGACAACATGCAATGCAGATTTTATAGCTTTTATACACTAATTTACTCTTGATGCCTTTTCCCCCCAATCTACTGCAGCAAGATAATTGTACTGACTGTTACGGTAAGTGAAAAAGCATTCCAATGTTTTTGACAGCCTGATGTATTGCAACTTGAAATGTGCAAGTCCTTTCAGTGTTATTCTCTCTCGCTCATTAAAACTAAGAACAAGGGTTAGGAATCTAATGCTACTTTTCTTGACTGCATTTAAGGAACAGCGGAAATCAGATGTTTGCACTGGTGGCACAGATCCCATTCACATGTTCGTACATGTGACCTAACAGCTGATTTCCTCATCCAGTTTCATTCTCATTTTCCATCTGGGATGGAAGAAAAATGAGTATGGAGATGACCAAATGGCACCTCCAGGATCTGTGAAATCAGACTTAGTATTCTATGTTGACTATGAAGTAAGGGCAATATCTGGCTCTGTAACAATTATTTCTGTAAGATACTACCCTAGGAGGAGGAATTACATGTCTTTGTGTCTGGTGGAGAGTCCAGATAACAAGTCCAATGAGTTTTTTGTCCAATATGACCTTCCAATTCACTCCACAGTGTAACCTGGGCTCTCTGTCACCAGCTCAGATGTTATGTGGCTCTTGTAAAGTTTGCAAGATTTCTGTTCTGTAGAAACAGGATGGCTAGAAAGTGATTGGTATACATCTGGCTTCTTTCCTCAGAGGTGGGTTTGGATGTTGTGGAGCGCACACTTCTATTTGAGGCCACAGAAGTCCTTTCAGAGTTATCTATCAGGACACAATGAAACAGCATCCTTGATGGGGTTTCTGCCAATGGGCTAAGTCCTGTGCAAATACTCAAAAAATAGGTAACTTTCTTCATAACAACTCCTTTCATCTGGTTATGGAAGTTTATCTTGGGTTTTGGTAGAATTTAGATCACGTCGTTCCTTCTTCCCTATAATTCACCATGGATAACAGAGCAGAAAACTTCATACCAGAGAGAGTAATGAGTCACACAGCATAAAATCAGTCCTGGAAAGAAAATAATATTCCTGTCAAGTGTTTAAACACTATACGCGCTCTTAGTTTCTAAACGGGGAAAAACAAGTGATAATAACTCTACCATGTGCTTTAAAATCTCTGCGTTGACACTTGCCTTGTGTTACTCATATACCTCCACAGGTATAAAGATCTGATTAGGAGCATGGTAGTTCAGTAGAGTAGAGTGAAAGGTGGACTATCATTCCAGCAGACAAATGTCTCAATAAGTCAATCTGACTTTTGTACTTTGAGTTTAATATCTGCTGTATACCAGCCAAACCAACCTTTTAGATTTAATAGGACAGTCTCCTGACTTTGTGAAAGTTGCAGTTCACTAGGCGTGATTCCAAAAATATCCATTTCCAGCACCAAAATGACTTTCAGGATCAAATCATGCTTTGCATCTCTGGTTTTCACTAAGATTACACCATATCCATTAGCCTATCAAAACTAGATACAAAGCAGAAGTGGCTTTTTTCTCCCATTTAATCATCACTGTTAAGAATTGCGGTTATAAGGGCAGTGCCCAGAGGCAAGTTTTCACATTATGGAGTATTGTGAGAACTGCCTGAGCCTGACATGGGAGATTTTAAATGAAGTGTCTCAGGAAAAACATAACCCAAAGCTCTGTCTCTCCACTGTGTCACCTTAATATCTAGAAGAAAACTTATGGTGTCTTTAAAAGGTTATGTGTTTTGATGAAGGTGCAGAGTGTATTTTAGTGCAGTCAGTATGTCTTTTAATGAAGGTTCAGAGTGTAGCAAGGGATTGTAGAACTCAACAAACTAAATGGTAAAGCTTCTTTGTTGTGAAGTAGACAGAGCATTGCTTTAGCCTACCTGGAACAGAAATCTTTGTGTTTCTCCCTAAAGGCTGTGAATAGTTAGGCTTTAAGCTCAACTTAACACTGGGCAAAGAATAGGAATAATAAACCACAAATATTTGGAATTATTTGGAATGTGAAACAGCTGGCCATGTTTTCCTGCTTTTTATGTTCATCTCTTCACAAATATTTGTGTTTGTGTGAGTGAAATTTTATTTGTATAGAAGTTTACGAGAAACAGATTTTTTAGGTTGTAAGCTGAAATCTGTTTCATAGTATACCAAATCCATTTCAGGTAAAAGTGAAGGTAATTGATTTTTAGTTTTCCAATTAATTTTGTCAGAAGTCACTTTTCTCTCTCTTCCCCTGCTCCCTCCTTCTTTCCTAGGTAAAACTCAGGGTCGGAATGGGCCATGATATTGGGAAAAATTTCTACACTGAAAGGGTTGTTATGCATTGGAACAGGCTGCCCAGGGAAGTGGTTGAGTCACCATCCCTTCAGGTATTTAAAAGACGTGTAGATGTGGCGCTTAGAGACACGATTTAGTGGTGAAGTTGGCAGTGTCAAGTTTATGGTTAGAACTGATGGTCTTTAAAGGTCCTTTCCAAACTAAATGATTCTATGATTCTATGTAAGCCAGATTCTAGCTGCCCCAGCTACCAGCATTACATATCTCCATATAGCAATTCAATATCTTCAACATCTGTAATATTTTGCTGTTTAGGATAATTATAGAAAACTCTATCTAGATCAGATATTTAATAGTTTCATTGTAAAAATTATTTTATATCCTTTCCTAGAGTGAATGTGATCTATCTCGATTGTGTTTTTTCTATACTATCTCTATTTCTTCCTGTCCATACATTACACACTTCTTCCATATCAGAACTGTCTTGATGGTCTGAGAAGGACATGGTGTTAATAACAATTTAAATCTTGTCATTGAGTATCTGTAGAAGATCTAGGAGGAGCTGTTTAAAGAAACTCCCTCGCTCTTCCTGCACATCCCCCTACCTTTGCTGTTTTCTGTCACTTGTGTACAGGTGATATATCTTCCTTTTTCATTGGTAGATATCAAGAGAAAGAGGTTCTTTGAACTAAGCAAATCTTCACTGAACTACACTCTTCCAGAGGTTCAGCAAAAAGATATTATTCTTGCAAGACTTATGGGCAGTTCCCTTTAGTTTCTCAGGGATGACTGGGCACAGAGTCAGTCAGCCAGATTGTCACAGCAGCACTGGTGAACAGTGGTGACTAGTAGGACACTGAAGACCAAAATATTCATGCATGCTGTCCATATGCAAGCAAAGAGATGCTGCACCATGTTGACAGAAGAGTTGATGAGGAGGAGGATTCTGCATTAAGCATAGACTTCTCTTGGAGAGGGGGTTAGATAGCTCTGGTCAGCTCACCAGATATCCCCATTAAAAATTACCTTATGATGATGAGAGTCATGGTGGGGCCAAGAACGTGTGGCCCAGCCAGGAATTGCCAAAGGCATCGCTGCGCCATACCAAGAGACACGTCTGGGTGGCCAGGTACCTCATCACACAGCCCCACATCAGCTGGAGCAGAAACCTTTGAATCAGGCTGGACTCCAAGTGACCCAGCCACATAACCTTTCAGTGAGAAGAAGTCTGAACATTAAGGATTTCAGCTAACTTTCTTAGAATAATCCAAAACCTCTGGCCAGATTTATTTAAAGGGACCCAGAAAAACACGTTTTTGGAATATCTTTAAAAGAAAAGCCCAAACCCCTCAAACTTTTTGATCCATTAATCTGGCTTTCCTAATTGTTTTTGCTTTAGTCTCTGTCATCCGTGAATGTAGTTAAATATAATGAAGTGTATCATTAAGAAAGTGTGGAAACACATCCCAAGGTGACCTACTACAAACAGCAATGTTAATTCTCTAAACACAATTTTCAAGCATGTCATAGGCCAAATGTTGCTGACAGAAGATCTCCAAATAATTATGGGCTGAAGTCAGATTCATAAAAATAAAAGTATGTTTGTGAACAATTCATTTACTTGTTTGCTGAACATAGCCTATATATTGGACAAATGTCAGTAGCAAATGTATAGTTCATGTGGTAATGGCTTCCTTCAGTAGTAACGAGAATACCTTGACTGGTGGTGGACATGAGAAGACAGTGTGGCCAAGTTAACAGTGAGAATGTGTTTCATAAGTGTAGTACTATTGAACCTATTACAATATTGGTGTTTGGATAAACACTTTCCTTGGCTAATAATCGGACAGGTAATTCTAAGAGCAATCAGGGGACTACAAAGTCCTCCAGTATTTTCAGGTGGATTTAATTTCTTCATTCTCTTATTTCATACAGCTGTTGAGCAGGCATTGCATTCTCCTGAAGGGAAGCAACATTGAAAGAAAAGGTGTGGTAGATTTTAGTATACATACAGCCCTTTGACTCATCCAACTTTTTTTTTTTAAATGATTAGATGTTTGTGTAATTCTTAACTACCTATATTTTATTCAGATTAAGTAATTGCTGTTTGAAACTAATAGTCTATATGCACATTGGGAAAACAACAATGGGGCTAGTAAAATTGGCTGCAAATGTAATGTTCCTCTCACCATCACAGCCTCAAGCTAAAAAGCAGATAACATCTTAGAATCAGACAACTCTTCTGCTTCCTCCAGAGTCTCTAGCTCTGCATTATAAAATAGTCAACTGCATTTTCAAATGTTTTTCCAAAAAGAACAATCAGTGTTGTACTGTTTAAAACAGGAGAATAATCCTCCTAATCTTTAATCTGAAAACTTCCTGGAAAATTTTGGGGAGCTCCTTGAAGGAAGAGCCTTCTCCATCTTCATTTTACAAATGCACCTAGCCATTGAGTTCAATGGTGCACAGGCTCCCAGACATCCTGTGCTCCTGCACAAATCCTTACAAAGATTTCCTTCGTGCTGGTTTCCAAAATTTGTGATTGGCCTTGCTAACTATAGCTGGCAGACAGCATATGAGGTGTCTCCACCTTTATTCTGAACCCAGCTTTCGTCCTTCTGTTGTGTTGCCATCTGCAGCAGAGCACGCTAGTGGACAACGAGTGCTGAGAGGGGTCAAGTGTCTTAGAGGTTAAATGCAAAATCTTCACCTGATAATGAAAATTGCTCTGTTGACAGGGATTACACCTTTGAACACTGACCTTATGTTATTCACATCAGTTTACGATATAGTTGTACAAAAGACTGCTTTAAACATGACTCCATATTACCTGTGGAGTTTGGGGTTTTTTTGGTTGCTGAACAGTGATGAGAAGGAAAAGCTTCCTGAAAGTATCATATGTTGCCAATATTTTTATGCATAATAAGTGTTAGTTCAGCTTGAGAGTTGTTTCATTTACTATTCTTTCCTGAGGCAGCTTCTCAGCTTGCTGGAAAGCTATGTTTGTCTTCTTGGACAGGAAATAATTGTGACTATCTTTTCCAGGACTAATGGTGTAGGGTAGAGTGGGGTGTGTAAAACAATGAGGTAGGATGGTATACGGGGTGGAGAAATATCGTGATTTTTACTAGCAATTAACAAGAAAAAAGTCTACAACATTTGCTTGGTAACATAATCAGTCTGGTGTTTGTTTGTTTGTCTGTTTGTTTGTTTTTTCATTGGAGGCCCGGGAGTTAAGCGCATGGCTCCTAATGAAAGCTTATTGGATTTGGGCACCCTTAAGTCATTGCATTTCTTTTAATTAGAATGTGGATGTGTGTAGCAGATGTTCCCAGTGTGCTTTGCCTCATTGTAATTCCTACAATACTTGGTTCCTTATCTTTAACCCATTTCTGAAATCGATGGTGTCAAGCCTCTCTGGCTTCACATAATCTAATATGTTTTAAAAAATGATTTTTCTTGCCATCTTATTCTTTCCGCCTCACTTCTGTGTCTTCCATCGACTTTAATTAAGCTTTCCTTGGGCTTGTGACCTTGGTGAGCTTTTAAAAATAAAGTGAACTGACTTGCAAGGTGATTTTTCCCAATCTTTTTGTAGCTCTGCTAGAAATTCACTTTGTGTGATGCCTGAAAATATAGGCTGTTCATCTGGGATCATCATATGTGCACAGAGTAGCAACAAGGAGAAACCTCAGCCTTCTAATTACTACACTGTAGTAAATAGATCATTTCTCTATAATTTATGCTTTTACTTTTCTACCCCTTTAGGACCTATCTATATATACACTGTTGTTTTTTTAAAAGGAAGATAGAAAAAAACTTGCTCTTTCAGGCAGGCAGTATTGAAAGAAAACCTCTAAAAAATACAGTTCAGAGTAAAAGATGTGTAGAAATGCCTAAGAGACGTTCTCAGCATGCTTGTTATCTTCCTTTTTTTTTTTTAATAAAATCTCAGAATAGATGGGAAGAAGTAGATGACTCTTCCTAATTCCATTTATAATTACATTTGGCTGGCTTCTGTCAGAGGTCTGAATAGTAGCTCTTGTCCTGATTTTCACTGCTATGGAATCTACATATAAATCACTGTGCACAGTCGTAGTCTGGAAGGCAGAATGTGAAATACCGCTAAAGCCACCATTATAGGTACTGGATCTATAGAGAGTCTTGCATACAGAATAAGTAAATGGGGCTAAAACGTGAAAGGACTTTTTTGTTTGTTTGTTATCTTGGTCTATTGTTTCCTATTTGGAATAATTTTTTTGGTAAGTTTCTGTGCCTTGTGGATGGTAAGGAGTGTGCTACTCCATGCACAGCTTTATAGTTACTTGCCTTTGCAGGCACTTCTCTTCCTGCGTTTGTTGGGGAGCTGGAGGAGTTACCAGAGTGTGTGTGATCTGCAAAATCTCGGCCCTTTAGGAAAAATCACATCTTGCTGGAGCACCCACCCAGGTCAAGTAAGAAAGGCAATAGTAGACGTGACTGCACACGCAGAGCAAACTCACAGCAGGGAAAAAAAAAAAGCTTTTACAGGCATTACGTAATATAGTCAATAACGCAAGAGAAATCTTAGTAAAGGCTGGCATTTTAGTTTTAGGTTGAGGTAAACATTATGGTGAAGACTGCAGTGCACCTCGACCTAATGACCTATAGTAGTACAAGTCCTCACTTGTTTTTGTTAGGAATATATTTTGGATTAGTCACTACTTGTTAGGACTGTTAGTTCCTTCTTTTTGAAAAAAAAGCAACCTCTTCAAATAGATTACGCTCAGTGTTAGCAAAGACTAAACCTTGAATAAACCATGGCTATCTGACATACTGATAAATTTAACAATCCTTCTTGATACGGTGCATTTAAAACTCCCCTTATTCCTAGCATTTTTCAAGCCATATTCTAGTGTGATGTACTTCTCCATTGCAGACAAGGCCTTTAAATGAGGTTGTGAATAACGTCAGATTTGTTTTATTTAGATGCCTTAGTATACAGCCCAGCAAACTGCATGAGATCCCTGCAGCAGTATTCAATATTCTGTTTTTAGAACTGGAAACAGTATACCAGTTCAACAAAGTGTGATACCTTCCTAACACAGCTGCAATGCTATTGAAATCCAAGAGCTCTGCACAGGTGTATGCTGTGTTTAGAATGAGCTTGGGTGTCTCTAAAAGTACTGCTGCAGCGGTCTTTATGGACATAGCCTGACTGAATGAGAGAGGATGAGTCACCATCATGAAATTAGACATGTGACTTCATACGGTACTAGATCAAGGCATAACTCTGATTTTTAAAGAGCATTGATTTAGTCATTTAGGTCAAATTTAATGTAAGTTATTAATAATGTCATAAAATTATTAACAGCCACTTCTTGCCATCTATGAAAAATGAATGTTTCAAACAGCTATGACGTTGAAGTCATACCAGCTTTCTTTCTTTTCTCTTTTTAATACTCTAGAGTCATCCATTGTCACTATTGTATTTAAGAGAAAAGTTATAAAAAAGGGTGCTGAGAGCAGACAAGATGCAAATTATTTTTCATGTGCATTTTTCCACCATGAAGCACTTTTTGGTATTTTAAAATATATTTGAATGTTTTTCTGCTCCACTTTCACAGCCTTCACTAAGACTGTAAGCCTTAAAGCTTTTAAATAGACTTGTATTGAATGTTATGAGATGATGATGAAATAGAAGAGCCTGGACCTTTAGACAATACGGATACGGCTTTTGGAACTGGAGAGGCACTATGTGCTCTTCCAGCTGTGTGGCAAACCCTTTTGTCTGACATTTTACCTAAACAGATACTATTGCTGTTACAGTGTCTGTTGTACTCTGTACAGACATTCTACTCTTAAGAAACAAGTACCTTTTTTTTTTTCGCAAGGCTTGAATTAATTCATAGACACAATTTGCAGATTGGAGGTGTTTGGGGGTGGTGTAATTCCTTGCCTGTGCTAAGAGACACAGAGATGCAAATGTTTTCCTAGACTCACTGAAGATGAATGGCAAGCCCTTAAATGTCAGAGCATAGATCAGTGCTCGATTTAATAAATTCTGGTAGATAAGGACAAGAGGATGAGGCTTTTTTTTTTTTTTTAAATAATCTGGAATATGTACAGTATCAGCAAGAAACTCTCAGGTAATTTTATTTTGGTATCTGAAACTCAGCATATCTTAAGTGACTTAGAGAGAAATTACCTCTTTTTAAAGTCCCCTTTGGAATCCATATTTAGTCAACAACATTTAGGATTCAGTTTAAAAGAAGTCATTGCTCCCTGTCCTGTTGGTGCTAGCTAGCATTCATGCTGGACAGATTTTTCAGCCTGATTTTCCAGCTGTATTTGCAGGTATGTTTTGGAAATTTCCTTTTCTCTTACAGGTAGATCCAGACCAATCAATAAGATTTATGCTTCCAGTGACTTAAATTTATTCCACATTAGAGTGCGTGGCTGCTCAATGTTTACTATAGCAGAAGGTCAGATCCATTCTAGGCTTGTCTGATAAGTTTTAAATCAGATATTTACAATTTAAAAATATAGATTATTCGTATTTATAAACAGATCTTGGATTAGCGGTAGATCACTTGAATCTGGTGCTGCTTTACTGGGCAGCATTCTAAGTCTGCTAAAACTGGCAATCAAATGTTCTGCCCCCTTTGATTACAGAGCAGAGCAGCAGAAGAGAAAAGTGCCAATATCATGTCCATCTTACTGCAAATATCCTGGCTTTAGCTTGATTGTTCTGATATTTGTTATATAGAACACTTACCCTCCAGATTTGCACAGGCTAAAGTATATATTAAACCAGATCTCTGACATTTTTAGTTATTTTGGATTGATGAAAATTGTATAAATGAGGATGAGGATGTCAGGTGATACTCCTCTAGATTTTTAGATCTCTAACATGGAAACGGTCTTTTTTCTCAGGTATAAAGAATAATAATGACACACTTAAGTCAAGGTGATATGTGAATAACTTTGCCTTTACGTTCTGAAAAAATACCTTGACTTTTCAATACATATAACTTTTCATATGAATACTTTCTTTTAGTTTCAAATATGAACTGAGCTATTTTTTCTTGTCATACTGTTTATTCCTTAGATCAAAATTTAACCTTTCTTTCATCTTTATTTCAGGTGCATTCTTAAACATTTGTCTGACTGAAACATGATTATGATTCATTGCATACATAGTACATTTGAAATAGTCCCAACAAAACTTGACGCCAAAACTTCCCATCTGGAGGACAGTTGCTCATAAGAGACACACAGATATGAATTAAATGCAGTGGCTGACAACATTCTCCAGGTCAACTTCAACTCTAAAGTGGATTTATGCTCATGATTTGTTGTGGTTTCCACTTTTTTCTGTGGGTCCGTGTCATGGACTCTATGCAGTTAGTGCTTCTGAAGGCTTTGAGAAATCCATCATATTTATGGATCTGTTTTACCACGTTGTCAAGGTCAGATGGGTGTCTGAGGGCCACGAAGAACTGACCCAACTGGCTCCTGCCAATGGCCTAGTGACCAATTTGTTGGCTGGAATGCAGGCATCGCTTCAACTGCTCTCATTCCTAGGAAACTGTGAAAGGGAAGGATGACTTTCATACTTGCTAACATTTTAAGAGGTACATAAAGGAATAGAACACAGGAATCACTTCAGCTCTGCTTATGAGTAGGGTAACCAGGTAACTTTCTGCCCAGTAATGCTGCTTCATGTTTTGATCATTTAGCACCCTGTACAGATATACATTAAAATTTCACTACAGTTGGTGCCACCATCAGCCACTAAAATTCGATTCCTATCAGCCCTGCCAATGGGGCAGAGGAGTTCTAGGAGGAGTAGTAATACACAGAGCAAATTTGTCTTGGAGCCTTAAAATATTACCAAGAGAATAATTTAAAGATCTAAAAAAAACTAAACCTTCTTAGATTTCCCCCTGACCATTCTTTACACGTTCACAGACATCTGCTATTTTAGTATGAGTACGGATACTAATCTTACATTGAAAAACTGTTCCTATAAAAAAATGAGTTTTAAGTTTTGTTTGTTTACCAGCCCTGACAGTGAAAGAAAGTTTCTCACTTCCGTTAATATAAATCAGGAACTGTNTTTTTTTTTTTTTTCTGTAGTGACTTTTCCACTTATTTCTCTTGTTGGAAAAAAAAAAACTACCTCAAATACAAATTATAATTAAGGGCAAAGATTGTCTCTTCACAGGATCTTGGGGCAAATTTATCCTGTCAGTATTAGGGGAAGATAAGCAGCTATGACAAAAAAATGCTTATGACAAAAAGTCCCCTTTCTAGTAATGTATTAAATTACACATCTCTGCTGCTGTCTTTGCTTCTTTAAGTACCACCATAATTTTTTTAGAGTCAGTGGGTGGGTGTACTTGGTACACCATCCCTGACTTATCTTCCTTTGCCTTCCAACTCTTACTGTGATGGTAGTTCAGATCAGCTAAGTATGTATTCCTATATTTCAATATGCTTAAAAAGAGATATAAACATCTCTCTCTCATAAAACTTGCTGCAGATATGTAAGAATTTGGACCAGTGTATTTCTCTGAGACTTGGTGCTTACTTCAAGGGAGTTATATCCAGCCCTGTGTGTTTGGTTTTTTTGCTTGTTTTGTTTTGTTTTTTTTAAGTTTGCTTTTGGTTTTTTGTTTTTGTTTTGTTGTTGTTGTTAATGGGAACAGGTGTATTGAGTCAGGAAATATTCTCATTTCAGACGCCTGAAAGGAAACTCTAGCTGCCAAAATGCAGTTGAAATGCAAGACAGACAGTCTTCTCATGTAAGAGGGAATTGAGGTGCACTGACTGATAGCTTCTGAACAGGCAATGTATTCTGCTTAACACTTTTGAAGGCTGACCATTTGAGATCTGTCCTTCAACGTTGCCTTTTTGCTCCTGTTCCAATTACACTTGCTGAAGGGGGAGGGAGGAGGGAAAGACAAAACAAATGGCCCATAACAGGTTTCTGGTTGATAGTGTGGATTCTGGGGAGGTTGCTACAGTGAATAGGTATTACTTTCCAATACCTCTGCAATAAAATGTTGCTGCCAGCAAGAATTCATATTTTTACTGAAAAATAAACCAAGAGCGTTTAGCCAGATGTATTACAATAAACCTTGGAATATGACTGGGGAAGAACACATGGCTAGTAAAGAAATAAATATGTAAGTTAAATGTATTTATTGCCAGTTGATATAATGCAGGTTTTTAGGTACTGCATCAACTTAAATCTAATGCCTAACCAAAAAAGAAAGCACTTGAGAAGAAAGGGATAATATAAAAAAAATAAAATAGAGAGAAGGGAGGGAGAAAATATTAAAATCTGTGCTAACAAGTTGAGATCTGCTTTGCTAGAGGCTGTTTAGCATTGAAAAAAACCCCAGAATATAAGAATGAGATTAAAGATTTGCAGTAATAATGGAGTTGTGCAGTTAATATGTATTTCCAGAGCTGCAGAAAAATAATAAAACATGATCACTTCTTAAGGAGTTTTGTTTTAAACTGACTGATACAGCTACTAGGTTTTCTAACAGATATGAATCCCAGAGATAAAATTAACCTAATTTGTCATGGGTTTTAAGATTTGGGGATTTTCTACATATCTGCAATGAGTTACTATATAAACCATTTACCCCAGTGCCAAGAAGTACAGCATTTTCTTTTTTTTTCTTTTCTTTTTTCTTTTATTTTACTTTCTTTTTTTCTTTTTTTTTTTCTTCTTCTTTTAGAATAATATAAATGTAAGTGTCCCCTATTCAAGTCCAAGAGTTTCTTACCTTTTTAAAACTGGCAACCTTCTGAGTCACAAGAGAGCATCATGGCAGATGGTTCTGAACTAGGTCTCTTGCTTTGCCTGTGTGTTGAAGATTTTTTTTAATGTTGTCTTCCCTGAAGTGCTCTAAATTTGCATGGAAATGGTAAGTAGAATAGAAAGTTTTGTGGATTATTGATAGAGCATGATAGTGGTGTGGATTCTGTAACTGTGCTGTGGCTTAACAAACGACAAGTCAGCGAGTTACAAAAAATCTGTTTTTTCATCTTAAGAATAATGTGAACGCTTATTGATTCCAAAAAGATATTGTGAGGCTTCATTAAATAAATATTGCCTTTTACAGGAATACAACTAAATCTCATTAATGAAGCATGCATTAGTTAAATGCCAGTTGTTGATTTGAAGTCAATAGTGGCAGACCATTTTATTGAAGGGATTCTTGATATTGTTTAGTAAAACGCTGAGGTTTTGTTTTATTAATATTTTATAGGTTCCTAAGTGGTGACTATGAGATACTTACAGAACCATAAATTACTGCTACTTATTACCCATTACGCTTTCGCCATGTGGGTTCTGGCAGTTCATCAAAAGCAGCAGAAAAATTCCAATAAAAGGATCCCCTTGAATTTTGTACATACAACATATGAAACAGAAGACACTCTTGTACTTTAATGATCCTGTATGGGAGCAATCTTAAATGAAATGGTTGGTATTTTTCTTTGATTTTGTTTTTCAAAGAGGGACAATCTGCAGCTGGCTTAATGCCTCCTAGTTAGTTACAACGACAAGTTAAAGGTAAAACTTTCAGCTGGGAGCATTGATCTAGCTGAGGAACTAGCTTCAGCAGCACTGTGCCATGGATGCTGCCACAAATGAAGTGAAAGATGCTAGCAACTACCGTGTTCCCATTAATTGTCTTGATAATGATACTGGAAACTATGATCCTCATCATGCAAGTGATTAGCCTGCATCCAAAGGGTCTGCACCTGCTTTTATTGAGTTCCTAGGCAGCTCTGAAAAGGGTTAAAGTTAGCTGCTAACAGTATGTGGAAGGTATAGCAGGGGTAAGCACACTTTTATCCACCCCCTCCTCCCTTTTTTTTAAACAGCAATTAATTTCAGTAATTACTCTTCCTCCTTTCTGGTTTATTGCTTGGCTACCACTAAGGCCACCTTTGCACCAGTGTCGCAATAGTAGCATCAATTTAATTGCAGGCTTACTGCACAGCTCCCACAACTGCTACCAATTGTTGACATGGGTGATACTCCTGGAGCACCAATGATATAAAAAGATACAAGGAAGGGAGAAGTTTAAGGCTAGAGATGCCAAAAATGAGTATTTGTGAAGCCATCTTAAGGTGCCAGTTCCTATTGAGTGGAACTGACTCACAAGTAGGCTACAAATATGCAGCCTGTGTGTAAGTTGAGCATCATTTTCAGTGAGTCAGTGTCCCTGTGACAAAGGCAGTCTTGCATCCCTTCAGCCCACACTCAGAAGTGATCAGCTGGGATCTGGAAGCTGCACAAGTGCATGAATTGAGGGCTGACCCTACCATAAGCTGGACGAGAAACACTGCACTTTGATTTGGATTGAACTCCGTACAACTGTGGCTTCCAGACTAGAGCTGGCATGTTTCTTGTTCATTTGGAGGACAAGCCGCTGGAATTGATACCTGTGGGGAAATGAGTTTTGCTGACTGATTACTCTGGTAAGAGTAAAGTGGCAATAACATTATGCAGTATGTAAAAATACAAAGTAACTAGAAAAAGAATGGTGTCTTCAATGAAAAGCAGGAGAAAATAATTTATTTTGTCATTCGTTATACAATCTAATGTGCTGTAGCTGAAAGAATATTTACTTTTGCTGTCGTATGAAATAAGAAGGGTTATACTTACTCACTTTTATTCAATTTTTAATTAGCAAGTAGTAAAGGCATGTGATAAAAAATCTTGATCATAATGATTGGAGGTCCATTCAAGTTTTCATTCTGAGCAGTATGCAATGTGGTGAGAAACCTAGGCATACTAGTAGGTTCATATTGTTCAAAAGGTTTTAAGGTCAGAATAGATTATTCTGGTCAGAACTTGACCTCCTGTCTACAGCGTGTGCCACAAAACTTATCTCGTCAAAGGAGTTTTGTATTCTTTTCGCTGCTTTTAGCTCACCTTCACTAGCTTGCTGTGAATATTCAAGATATGACAGGCTGCAAGGAACGTATGCTGGAATTTAGAAAACATTCCCATCAAATCAAACAGGTAGGTAGTCTGAGTCTAATATGATATTTTCAGGGGAATCAATCACCATGGTATTTTTCTTTTTCGCCAGTACGTGTGTGTGCACATACTTATTACTAATCCTGAGTGATTAAAGACTTACCCAGAATGGCTTACCTTCTCATAGACCTTACTGATCTAATTACTGCAGTGGATGAATTCACCTCTCTGAAGATGTGTTTTTGCAGACCTCAGATTGTTCACTCACTCAAGGTTCACATTAGGCCTTAAAGACATTAGTCATGGGCCTTATGGCACACAAAACTTACAACCAAAAGTTATTATTTTCATATAAGATGGGAGGAAATGTAGCAAGGGTTAGGCAGTTACTATCACCAGCTTCCATTTCTATTTAGTGACTTCCCCAGTTTCCTGAAAAAAAGAACTCAAGGCAATACTCATTTTACAGTTAGCATAGAGACAGTATATTGACTAAGCAAAGAATTGCAATTGAGATCCTCTTCCTCCGCTAGTTTCTAAAGCCATCTCTGCTTACCACTAGTTCTTTTACAATGTTTATATCATTATATTGTAGAGCTTCCTATCCCAAAAGGTTTTGGGGGACATCTGAGAAGAACTACTGTATTAAGTCAGGTTAGGTAGAAGGAGGCTCATTTTTTTTTGTGAATTTATCACTCTTTTTGGTCTTTAGTGTTCTCAGTGTGGGGGCAAAAATATTTGGGCAAGCCTTTTTTACCTCTTCAGTTCTTCTTCAGGGGCTTGTCTGTAATGAAACATGACATGGGAGCAAAACAGGACGGGCACCCTCAGCTGGAAGCTACAGCATAAACACAAGTAGCTGAGTTACCTTTTGGCCAAGCCCAATTATGCTGACACCTGAGGAAAAGTGACAAGATTATCAGGCTAGCTTTGACAGCATTAGCATGGATTGAAGGCCTGTATACCTACTTAGGGCCTACGGCAGAGATGACCCAGTTAAGAGGAGAGCCCAAGTTGAATGATACCAGCGCTCCACACGTCTGCATGTGGAAAACAAGCAGATCCCCTTAACTAATCATGTTAGCACTGCTGACAGCCTTCACCACACCTCTGGGATTTTCCAGCTTTGTTGCTGTGCCAGTGGGGTTGCGTGTGGGGGCTGGTGATAGCATGTGCATTGGCCTTTCCTTTGGCTTGTCAAGAGCGTGGTGGATTACTCTCACAATTTCATGTTTCGGCTGCACATGCAGAGAACTTCTCCAACAGCTATAGCTGCTATTTTTAAGCAGCCACAAGAAACTGATTTATCTGTCAGTGCAGGAGAATGTGCTTTGCAAAGCAGTAAGCTACCTATCTGGGTCATACACTGCATTGTGTGAGGCAACTGTCTGCAGTTCAGTCAGGAATTAGACAGCTATCAAATGTTGTTTTTTGGGGGAAGGAAAAAAGAATCCTCAAACAGCGGGGGAGGAGTCCTCTTTGGACTAAAAATCACCGTATGCTAAGCTTCTCTTTTGCCACAAGCTAGACATCCGTGCTTTAGAGAATGTTGAGAGGAATAAAGTAGATCAGTCTCTTTCTTCCACATTTTTAAATGAAAAAGGAAAAGCAAGCACTTTTTCATTGGTTGGAGCTTTGTTCTGGACATCAGTAACAGGAACGGGTACCCATAAACCCCTTTCTAAACCGTCCTAGGCTAGGTATATTATTACTGTAATTTTAAAAGCCTTTGGTGGGTGGGGAGAAGGCATTTTCATTATAAAAGCAGCATAGCCCAGTATTCTTCAGGGTAAGAGAGGGACAGTAAAGCAGTTTTTACCTCTCCTGTGGAGTTTGAGACAGGCAAGCTTGTTAGCCTCATCATTGGTCTTGAACAGCTTCACTGGAAAATTGATTCACTAACCATTGGCTGTACCAGCTCATGAAGGGGAAAGTCATGTCCCTCAGTGTCCATGACGCTCCTGCCTCAAAAGCAGCTGCTATGAAAACTGCAGCTCAAGTAGCTGGGGAAGCTGCAGGCTCTTTTGCAGGGTGGAAAGAGGCTGAGCTGTAGTGAAAGCAGCGGTGAGGGAAGATTACCAGTCTGAGGAAACCACAAACAATTTCAGCCCAGGAACCCTGTGAGAAATTAGAAGACCCTGGGGGTTTCACTGCTTGAGACCACAGTCCGAGGCTTGAACTTGCCCCTCCGAGAGGGTGGCAGGGCTTAATTTCTACTCCTTTGACAACGTAAGCCTTTACTGGGGAGAAAATTTTTTCTTTTATGTAACTACGAAGTCCAGGCAGATCAGAAACTGGCCGGGATTTGGATTAATCGATACTGCTGGATCCTTCTAAAGCAGCTCCAGATAACATGCTGATGATTTTCCTAAATAAAATTTTAGGTTTCTGGCTTTTAAAAGACGTAAGAAATTGCATCCCATTTCTTTGTTTTACTGAGGACCTCCTGATTAGGGATTTGTTGATGTCAACTGACCGGGTTTAGATGGTGTAGTAGGGCTGGTAGAGCCTTGGTGGCATGTGCCATACAAAGCAGAAACAGAGAGAACTCATGATTTTACCTTTCAGGATCTTGCAACAGCATGGCAGTGGTGGCAGTATTGATATGGTTAGAACAGAACTATCTATCTGAAGACACAATCACAGAATGGTTAGGGTTGGAAGGGACCTCTGGAGATCATCTAGTCCAACCCACCTGCTAAACCAGGTACACCTAGGGAGAAGACAGGGGACACTAAGTTCCAAAAGGTGATGAAGTCTCATCATTATGCCATCCTTGCCTGGCATGGCCAGGGCTGGTGGACCCCAGATACCACACACACTTGAAAGGAATATGTGGCTCATGACAGCAGATTTCCAATGGGTAGGTAGAAACAGAACAGAACATGGCATGAGAAAAAAAAAAAAAAAAACAACTGCTGCCTTAAGAGGAATTAAAAATGTCCATGGATTATTGCATTGTGTTGTCATCGTATTTTTCTTCCTATTTTTTTTAATTACTGCAGATTATTATAAGCTTTTAGCTTGTGTGCTACCCTACTACAAAATCTTTGAAGACAAAAGAAATATTAACACAATCTTGACTGCTTTGGATCTTTGTTTCCTTTAGTGTTTTTGAGTTAAACTGTCCAATTGGCTTGGATAGAAGTGAGTTAGAAAAGGTAGGAGTTTCATTCATTGTTTCATATGAGCTCATCAAACTGGGTTGATGCTGATTGATCTACGTAAAAACCAAACCAAACCAACCAACCAACCAACCAAAACCAAAACAAAACCAAAAACAAACAAAAAACTCACCACAAAATGAAACAGAAAACAGCAACAAATCCCTAGACAAACCCACAAAACCATGAGAAGTCCTGCACAATTATTTTCAGGAACTAATTTTCATTTTTTTCTGACAGTGAAATGGCAATGAACTAAATTATATACTTTATTATAACCTTGTAACAGTGTTTGGCTGAACTGAAGCTCCCTTTTTTGCAAGACTGAGCTTTCTGAATATAGTCCAAGGCTCATTAACATTATTTAACTCTGCAGGGGTTATAATCTAGTCAAGGGCAAAAGGGATTAAGTAAAATTGATGTCTACCTCACATTACACAAAAGTGTATTTGTTGAGGTGCATATTACATTCTGATATGTTTTCCAAGATTAAATAAATATATATATATAATTTAAAGGATACAGCTATGTTTTGACATTCTAAATACACTGTTCTAGTGCCAGTTGTGCAATGGTTTAAGTAAGTAGCAAGTTATGCTCATTGGATTGAGAAGACAGTATCTGATTTGCATGTTTTTGAATAGCAGCCCCTGTTATACGATTCAGGTAGTTCTATTTCTGAGTTTAATGTGCCAAGAGAATTAAGGCTGTAACATAAGAATGATTCTAATCCATTTATCTGACATGTAATACACGAAATATAGTATGTCACTTGTTTCTATTTTAGTAATTTGATATCACTGAATGTGCGAAAAGAGAGAGCATGGTGTGTACATAATTCACAAATAAGATTATTTTATACTTTTATTTGTAGACACCTTGGAAGAGTGCTATTATGATTATATATATGTAAAAAGGACATAATTTAGCATACTAACAAGTGCCTGTGCGAGTCTTCAAGTTTCAAAATCTTACTTTGGATTCTTAGGTTTTTGTCACCACACAGCACTTCAGCTCGTATACTCTGATCATAATCCAGCCAAATGTCCTCGTGATGTTCAAGAAAGGAAGGATTTATGCCCCATTTTTCTGAGAGTGAAACTTTATACCCCTGGCATATTGCAAGTCTCCAAAATAACTCTGGCCTCCTTTAAGGGATTTTAGCACCTCATTTTCATAGCCTCTTACAGTTGCCTCAGTAAAACTCTATGCTGGAGTCAGCATGTGGAACAGCTTGCATGGAAAACTTCACATCTTTTCAGTGCTTTTATGCAGAAATGTAAAAATCTCCATCTGGCAGTATGCATTAATACCCACTGGCCAGTTCCATTGCTGTGAATTTAAAAGGTATAGCTAAGGTTAAGCAGAATATTTTAAATATCACGTTCAGGTTTTGAAGATCATATGGTGTAAAGCATTGTTTCACTAATGTACTTTTTGCATTCAGATCGTATGTGAGGTAGAAATTGAAAATCTTTGCTGAACTTGAACTAGACTCTTCCTTTTTATGAAATTTAGTAAATTTGTAGGGAACAACATCAGTCTGGAGTAAACCCTTAAATCTTCCTTGGGGGCATAGTATAAAGCTTTCCCTTTTATCATGGCCATGAATTTTATTTATAAATAATAACAACACGATGGCTACTCTACAGAAGTGTGGCAACTTCAAACAGATGTCTGAAAGCTTCTGTACTATTCTAGCAAAATTAGTTATTGAACTTGAATAATATGCATCTAGGAAGTAATTATAGGGTAGAGGACCCACTTGAGTTGAGTGTTCCCATGACAGAATTAATACAAACTACTGTAGCTCTAGCTCAATGTTCTGCGATGTTACTACATGACTTAGGAAACCTTGTGAAGAGATGTTTAACTTGTAATTTTCATTCAGTTTCCTCCTTTTTTTTTTTGGTGATATCTAGTGCATACAGACCTCAGTTAGGAACAGTGCTTATATATCAAGTAGCCATAGACTATTTTATTATAAATAGTACTGTGCACATTTATAGATTGTGGGCAGATAGGGTTACAAAAACACAATGATAGTTTGAATAGCCAGAATAGTGGTCCCTCAAATAGCACCAGGGGAAAAATCCGTTATATGTGTCTGTGTCTACTTTCAAATGGCATGTAAGGTTTTTCTTTTCAGCAAAGTGGAATGTTCAGAATTCTTTTGACTCAAATTAATCTTGTCCTGGAATCCAACAAAATAAAAGGAGGGATTGGTCAAAGCTTTTGTATGTCACATTGTAAAAATATTTATTTCTTCCATTTCTTATTATCTCACTTTCAGAGTAAAGCCAGGCCACGAAGGAAGGTGGCTGGACATGCAATTAAAGCTCCTATGTGAAATTCTCTAGTGAAGGCATTTCCTTAGTCAGTTTAGCCAAAATGTTTACTCCTGTAATTGCTAAGCAGGCATAGGGCACCTGGTAATTACTGCATTTTGGTCCAGTAAAAGACTGCTTCACAGAGAGCGTGAGTTACATGGGTTTTACTTCTAAGAACTGTGAAGGTGTTTGGTCTAAATTATTCTAAATGCAAGTGGAAAGCATTGTGTTGTTCACCACCTTTCCAAAAAAGAGTTCACAGTTTCTTGTCCCTTAAACAAATCAAAATTTTCCTAATCAAAGTCGCCGTGTATTAGGACACAGAAATATGTACCATATATTGATTCTGTCATGACAATCACTGTACTTTTAAAAAGCAACATAACTGGTTGTGTGAGAGAATACAGTAATGTTATCCAGGTATTTTCAGAATTAATTTAAAAAGTCAAGGGAACAATATGGATTTACAGAACTGCACAGGTGGCAGAAGTTAATACATGTTTATGTTCTGGCTGGGGTTTCTCAGAAGTATGTCTTGAAGTTTCTGCTTCAAATCACATTGGCAGGTGTGGTGGTGGGGTTTGCGGAAAGCCTTAGTGACTGATCTTCACAGAGGTAGGGTAAGTCAGCCACACCAGTAGGGACTTCACCTCTCTAGAAATCAGATTATTGCAGCACGTGAGATCTTTCCTATCAGCAGAAGGAGAAGTTTCCCTTCAGCGAGTTCCTGTGGAGTTGAACTATTCCCTGCCAGCTGATGGTTTTATTGGCAGCCCAAAGCTGGAGCACAAGGAAAGCTCTGGAGCTGGGCTGTGAGGTCCTTCTGTGCCCAGCTTGGCACTGCTTAGGACCCAATGTAACTACCAGTCTTTCCAGAAAGCTACCAAGGGTGGGAAACCTGGCAGTGAGGATGAAGGCTTTGGAAGAGGAGTAGCCTCCCCTTTGGTTTGGGTAATGGAAAACCAGGCTCCCGCTTGATGCCCTGGCACTCCTGGATCCCCCTGAGAACCAGGCACACCCACGCTACACTTCCCAAACTAGGCAATAGGCTTTTGTCCCAGAGACCTGATTGCTGTGAAAAGGATTAGCTGAAGGTCTTTCTTTTGGAGAAGGTAGTCTGGGGCTGGGAGTGTAATTTAGGGAAATGATTTCTGACTAAATGTTAATATACTGAACTCTTATGTGTTAGAATTATATGTCTTCTGAGTCCACAGCCTTCCTAATACAGAAGTATATTTTAACTGGGTGATCAAGTTTATTTTCAACGGTAATTTTGCAACAACAATTTTAGAGAGTTGGTATTTGAAAATGAGGGCAGAGATTTTTCTCAATGCAGTGCTGAGTAATTACTGTCCTTCCTGGTGCTCATATGTTGCTCTAACTTCATTTTATTACCCAATGCATCTTTCCTTCTTCCAATTAACTTCAAATAATTCCCATGTTTGGACCTTAGAGCAGAGTTTCAGAGTTACAGGGATCACATTACACAGCCTGTCCTTTAGGCTTGCAAAGCGTATTACTTTAAGGGTGCCAGGAAAACAAATGGAGTAGCAACCTCTGTAGGCTGTCAAAGAGTAGAAATACCTGCAAGTATCCACTGATTTCAGATTACTGTTTCAAATCTGATCAGGGAGACTTTTAAGTCAAAAGGATTATTTTCTGATACAGGCACTACTTTACTCATTTTAAAGCCTGTCTGTTTGTGGAATCTTTACTTATGTTCAGATTTGAGGCTGACAAAAATAAGAATGTGTAGTTTGGAAAATTATGTAATTGGGCACTCCAGTTCTGGGCAATATTTTCATTTCAAAATAATTTCCTTGGGGGAAGTATTACTAACAGTTCGAGATCATTTGAGGCACCTATAAGTGAAAAAAAAAAAAAACCCAAACAATGAGATCAGTGCCATAATCTATTTTTATATTTTATTGGTGTATTAGTGTGGATTAATTTGCTACTCTGCAGCCCTACCAGTGACTGGAGAACATCTTCATCAGTACTTCGACCTGAGTGGCTATTTTGCCTTCAATTCTATACTAGTAATTACTATTGTAGTGGGGTGGACCTACTGCATATGTGCTTCATCTATCAGCTGTACTTACCACAGTTATTCTTAATCTGTCATAATGAAGGGGAGGAAAAGGAACAAGTGGGTGATGGATGGAAGAAGCAGTGACTGCAACATTGTGTTTTCTATCATATCGGGGTGGTGGTAGGTACAAGGAACAGAAGGTGATGGTTAGAAGAAGAAGTCATTGTAGTATTATTGTTGTTTGCTGTGATTTGAGGGAAGTTTTGATGCCTTACTAGCACAGACTATTTTCCACTCAAATGGGGAAACAAGCCTCCCTGCCTGAAGTCCTTCAAAAACTTATATGCATTCTGAACTTCGATTTGAACTATAATTTCCTCTCTGATCTACATATGGTAGGGCATATTAATATGTTTGCACTAAGTTTATTAATTCTATAAGCTGTTTTTTGTGATGTCTAAACATTGAAGAGTGGGGATGAAAATGTGCTCATAAAAACGACTTTTTGTCATAACTGTCACCCCATGTACTATGACAAAATAGCTTCCTTATTTGTATTAATAACAGGAGTTATAGCCTGAGTTACTCTCTGCACTGTATGGTATTTTAACTGTGTAATTACTCCACTAGTTAACACTGTTAACTACAAAGTGATTTGTGGCAGCACTCCTGCAAGTATGTCTCAGCAAATCAAAGTAGATTTGCCGGGGCTGTTACTCACATTCCTTTCCAAATATTTACAGGAGTATATCAAGCCCACTGAATTATAGCTACTATATTGCTGGGAGCGTACTCGTGAAAACAAATCCTGTTTGTATAAGAAAGACAGCACAATCATTCTTTAAACTGTACGATAAATCTTACTGTTCTGAAAAGGTTGAAAGTCATTTGCATTTGGAAGGAGTAATGAAATGCATCTTAATAGACTTAAATGTTCACCATTGTTAATAAAGAACAGCAGATTATAACCATTTTACGGGTGTGATCAGTGGGTTCTGTGAAATTAAGGTTTGATTCTGCAGTTGGATCTTGTTCATTGCCAAAACTCCTACTTTTTTAAGGCAGCAAATAATGCAATAGACTTACAGGCAAATATAGCATCAGACCTATTATCTTATGGAAATAAACAAGAGTCATTTGTTTAGTCAGCAAATGTGTGCTTAATAAAGAATACAGATTACTATAACATTTTCAGAATTGCTGTTAGCTTGATTGGTAAAACGGTCTCTTTAAAGAACTTCACTGAACTCGGGAACAATAAAATATAATAGAATCAATATCCCCAGGGGTTCGCATGGTACTGTATAATTGGGAGAAATTAGCCTTACCACAGCAACACTATTCAAAGGTAGAATTCTGTGCAGTTTCTCTTTTAAAACATGGTTGACATTTGAAAATGTGCAATTTTCTTCACTTCTTTTAAAACTTGTTTTAAAAGAAGAAGCTAATTTAATGTGCAGCTTTGCAGACTCAGAGTGCAACCCATTCCTATTAGAAAGTGAAGCTATGTCATAATAAATTCTGAATACTATTTCAGTATTAATACTCAGTGTTCTTTAGTGTCAGAGAACATGGGTGTCCCAGGTGAAAGCTTTTTTCCTTCTGAAGAAAAATAGTTAATTTTTTCTGCATTTTCTCCCTCTTGTCATAAAAATAATTTCCATCTGACTATGAGATGTTTATTATATTTCAATATCAGTGCAGAATAAAAATAAATGCCCTTCATAGGTTGAAGAATACCCTGTTTATACTACCTATCTACATTTCCACTACTGTATTTGTGCACAGCAATGGTTATACACTATATACCCAGGGAACGGGAATGAAGATATTAAAAGTTAATTTGATTCTTAATATAGGAGTCTCTGTATCGAAAGTCAGTTTTTTCCATCTTTTACAAGTTATTGATACATACTGATGTTTAGGTTGTTGAGCTGCTTCTTATTTAGACTTTGCCTACAGAAATTTTGATTAGGTAGGGCTCAATTCTCCATAAACTTTGTAATATTTTATTGTGTTTTTTCCTAATTAACAGGTAAACAGGCAAAAAATATAATAACAGGTGACCAGAAATAAAAGCGGGAATAGACAGCTGTGTAAATCGGCACCTGCTTGCAACTTTCTCTTCTGAGTTATTTGAACTTCAGTGAAAGAGACTCAAAAGAATTCTCTTCTCTCCTATGACAAATAACAAAAAAACCCTACTCAGGAGATCCACTAGTGCAGTACCACGCTGTCCTTCAGAAGAGTCAGAGGGATTCTGATGTGAGACCCAAGAAACAGTAAACTTTGCTTGTCATTTGTGGCTATGTGCATTCTAGGAAAATCTATCATATATTATAGAGGATAGAGTAAACTCTAAATCTATTATTCCTTAGCCAGAGCCTGTTTTATATAGCCAGAACCTTGTGAAGAGCAAGAGAGCTGCCAGTGCTCCCTTGAAAACGTGACCTCATTTTATTTAGTCTTTTTCTTGTTGCAAGCACATCTTTGTAGCCTTATCTGTCTTTGGTGCCAAGTAACCTCCCCCACCACAAAGCATCCTTATTCTGCCCTGCACCCAGGTGCCCGGTCCCACAGCCATTGCCAGCACCAGTCAAAAGCTCCTGCCACTTCAGCCCCAAGGGAGCCGCCTTTGCAAAAATCCCTGCACTGCAAGGCAAATACCATCCAGCTCCTTAACAGGCCAAAAGGTCTTTTGAGAAGGTCTCAGAATTGTTTCATCCACCTGAGTGCTTCTCTCTGAAGCAAACTGTTTTGATGCTCTGTGTACCGGCATTTATATCTAGTCCCCAAAGAGCAGCATCTTTTTGAACTGAAGAATCAATGATGTTACCTAGGTGGGTTATTTGAAGCCTGTTTTGTTGTTGCTGTGTAACCTCAGTTCAGTGACAGATGCTGTACGACGGGGTAATTCTTCTGATTCATTTGCTGCCTCTTCGGCTTGTTTTATCACGTTTCACTAACCTGTCCTTTGCTTCTGACAATAGATTATATGATCTTTCTTTCAGTTAGATCATCTTGTATGATTACAGAGACATTTGATACTGTTACTCTATGATTTTCAAATGCAAACAATACAATATAGTAAACGCCAGGGTACATTAGCTTAGAGCCAAACAGAACTGAAATAAGAAAATAAGCTGGTCTGTGATTTGTTGTCCTTTGACAGCACAAGGACTATGCGTGCCATATGATATTGTTTAAAGTATAAAGCATGCCTAAAAGTTGCTTATATTTCTTTAATATTTAAGATGACAGCTGGGTATGAAGGTGGCAGACAAAGTGGTATAAATTATGTAAACTTGAAAGCAGAAGAATTGCGGTGGAAATCAGCAACCTTGGAGTGTATAGCAGTCAGGTCTTTTAACTCAAGAAGTAAAATGGAAAAGTAAGAGCAAAATTATTCTGTGACATTCGCACTCTGAGATAACAGCAGAAACAAGTAGAGTGCTTTGAAATTCACTACCTATACAAGGAATATTTTAAAAAGTGGAATCACCTTTTCTCCCCCTTATTAAATACAAAACACTACTACTCAAGGAAGGAGAGATGCATTTGAAATATAAAGAAATTCAAGGGGTTGCTTTACAGCCACAGTTCCAGAGGAATTCTGTTTTAAATAACAAAAAAACCCAACCAAGTTTCCTTTTTCCCTAGGATCACATGTTATAATTTGCTTTCATCTTATCTCAGAGCTGCAGGAAAGGCCAGTCTCTGAGTGCAGCACATTTGGGATACGGCTTTAGTTTGAATTCTGAATTGGGTTCTTGTGGTGCGAGGAATATCCTGAATATTTACATGTGTTATTTCTTAGAGCAGCATTGTCTTGAAATGCACTGTTTCTGGAGTACCATAATTGCTCTGTAGGAGCCATTTGAGTCTCTCAGGTAAATGCAAAACTGATATGAGAGTCTTAAAATGTGTATAGTGTGAATTCCCTTTACTTATCTGACTCACCCCCATTTTTGGAACTATTATAATCTGTTGTGTGTATCTGTCATTAAAAGCTCATTCAAAAGCTCATTTGTAAGCTAATAGATTGTGACAGCTTCTTTATTTTTTGAGCAGCCCTGGATTAGCATGTGCATGAATATGTACAGACCTTGGAATTCATCGATCATGAAAGTGTGCTAGGACTGCAAGCTGAAAATCCCCTTGAGAATTTTACTGGAGAAGTTACTGCATTTTCAGCCTCACTTTGAGACAAAATAACATCTCAATCTTTTTTATTTTTTCTCTTGAATAGTCAGCACATAGCATTTGAAGAAAAGTCTGTAAAGGTAGTTTCATCATCATTGTGTTAGAAAAGTAATTTCTCTCTACCATGTTGGGAGGCATATGTTTTCTTTGAGAAGCTGTCCTATGGAAGTGTGTGTCTGGGGGTGCCCTTGCAGGGCAGCAAGGAGGGTCATAGCAGCTGGTTAGAAGAGGGAGAAAGTGCCATATTGAATACAATGCCTTTTCCCTAGGGACAGGGAGAGAAGTCACCATGGGGACACACAGGGGTGCTCAAGTATTTTTATAGGGTGGAGCTGGTTGTATAGAATTTCCATTTTGAGAAATTAGTTGTTCATTTAGATTCATTTCTTGTTTCACTACATTTTTGGATTAAAAAAAAAATATATATATTTGTTGACTTGTTGGCAAACCCAACACAAGGTAAAACAAAAAAGCACAAAATTTTGAATAGCTTTATTTTTTTTTTTAATTTCCTTTGTGCAATTTACACAATTTTAAGTTTTTTGCAGTTGATTGCAGGGATGAGGTGGGGGAGCAAAGATCCAAGATCATTAGAAAACTCTTCAGGAACAGGAACTTTTTCCTTTCACGTCTGACTGCTACTACCACACCAGGACATGAAAGGAATATATCTGTGCCCTCTTGAAGTAATTTGAACGCAAATTTGATCTTCCTAAGGAAGGAAGATCAAATATCTTCTATGCAAGCACAAATAGAGAAAAAGAAGTGGAGAGAATAATACTGTTTGACATTGTCAGAGGTAACACGTAACTTACTGCTGAGCATGTTACAGACCTACCTATGTCAATATACAGAGAGTGTGTCTATTATAGTCCCATCCAGAGACCTTGATTCTTCATTTCAAGACAGTAGCAACCGAAATTTTCAGCTTTAGAGACACAGCTGTAGTTTAAGAGCCTTGACCTCAGTCTGTACGCAAGGGATTAAATGTACTCATTCAGGCTGTAGACCACGCAAAGCAGGACTTACGTAGTACTCAAGCACACTCCCTCTTTGAGTCTTTGTTAGGGTGGAAATAGCAGCAAATGGAGGAAGAAGGTATCAACAGGGGCTTCTACTGTAGTCTAACTGCTATTTGATACAACATGCATGGCTGGCTGCAGGTGGAGCCACGTTGCCTCTCCCTGTTCTCCATCCTTGGTTAGATACGAGTCTGCTATTCCTGGGTGGGAGAGCTAGCTATCACATATTTGGCTCTGATGGTTTTACAATGCTAGGGATCACAATAAATTACCTGCACTAAGGGGAAGAATAACTAGATGAGGACAGTTATTTTGTAGCGAAGCTACACAGCACATGAACAAGGAATGAAAGACCATATATCAGAGATTTTATTTGACAGGCAAGTGGGCTTTGAGAGAGAGTTCAGAGACACTGTTGGAGGGGAGAACCAGTCTTTGCTGGAGTCTGTAGCTCCTCGTTGCAGTGTCCTCACAAGACCAACAAGAGATGAAATTGCAGGAAGAGCATGCAAGATTTTGTCAGTGAAGTACCTTTTTTTTTTTTTTCCTTTTCCTTTGGAAAAAGTTTATAGTAATACGAGTTGAATGTTTTACCTATATTTTTTAGGTTGTGGGTTGTTGGGTTTTTTTGTTTGTTTGTCTGGCTTTTTCTTTTTGTTTTGCTTTTTTGTTTCATTTTTGTTTTCCGATTTTGCTATGAAACTATATTCTAGAGCTAAACATTGTGCGCTAATAGCAATTTATTTCTGTTTAAAAGACAAAAAAATCACAGTGATTATGGGTTAGAAGAAAGATATTTTCTCTGTCCAAGTCTACCAAGTCTAGCTGTGAAGTAACCGATCTGGAGGAAAATACAGTCACTCTGTCCTTGCAAAGCTCACCATCAAACAGCTGTTATGGTTGTGCACTGGCCATGGTTAGCACCATAATTTCAGTAGGCTTTATTATCTTCCCCTCAGACAGATATAAACATTGTGTATTTGTTCTTTATACATTGTTTGTGCCTGGAAATCAATAAGAAAGTTCAGACAATGCAGTAGTCTTATTTCCTCATGTTTTGAAACAAAATCACTTTGTAACGCCTGAAACATCTTCAAATATTTTTTCCTCTCCTGTTTACCTTCTAAGGGCCATAATATACCATTGATTTTTTTCTTTTCTTTTCTTTTAAAGGTAGAACTTCCTACTGAAATCAATGGGGAGTTTGCTTAAAAATCAATAGGACGTTATGGCCCTGAAACTTAAGATGATGGTGGCTTTTTAATCATATAAGAAAAGGTGATTAAAATACCAAAAACAAACCACTAATCCACAGGCAAAGGAACAGGTGCTAAATTAAGAGCAACCATCTTTACCAGAGCATAACTCCATTTAACTTCAGTGGGAGCTTTGTCTGAAAAAAAGCAGTAGAATCAAGTAAGAAATGTGAAGCAGTGTCATCAGATTTATTAATCAAACATTTGTTGCTGAGCTAAGGTCACTTACCAAGAGCAGGTTGGTCTTTAAATAAACTACACAGGCAACATCACTGATTTCTTGGTTCAAAGAACTTCTGGTCCTTTGGGGGACTGGGAAAGCAAGAAACGAATGCGGATGTTCAGAGCATCAAACTGCCTGTTCCCAAATGAACAGGCTAAACTGATGAAACAATTCCAAGTCTTTCTCAAAAGACCTTCTGGACCATCAAAAAGCTGACTGGACTTTGACATGCCTAGCAGGGATTTACAGAATTACTCCCATGGGAAGTAAGCAAGTGGAAGTACAGATTGCTTCTGGTTACTCAAAACCTTCTCCTGGTCCTAAAAGGTTGCATTTTGATTTTTTTTTTTTTTTTAATTCAGTAAGCTGAAAACAAATAAGCATCTTTAATATTTTTATCAGTCTTATTTTTGTCCTTTTGCAATCTGTAGTTCTGATCCTTGAAATCTGTGTGAGTCCCTCCATTGTTTTCAGTAGAGCTTCGTATCCATGCAGGGGACAAAAGCTAAGAGGAGCCTGGCTAGAAATTTTTTTTGGTGACTGAGTAATAAAGCCAATTAGGAGCTCTATTTAAAATATAGCAATATATTTGTCTACAGTATTAAAGATATATCCAATAAAATGAGTCTTGAGTGAAAATGTAGGCAGAAACTGTATGGTTGTTTCTAAAACCTGATTATATTATTTTGCCAATGAATACTGAACAAGGCTTTTGTTCATCTTCCACGTATGGTCACTACTGCAAACAAATAAGTTTAATTTGTTTTATAAGCCTGTTACAAGAGGCACAGTGGAGAAGTGTGGCTGAAAAGAACCTCCTGCATCTGTGGTTTTATTAAAAATCATTTTCTCCAGAGAACTCTCAGCCTGTCAGATTAAAAATGTAAAGAGACCTTTTACTCTAACAGTCTCACAGTTATCCCCTTAGTAAAGTTTGCTTTTGTGGTAATTATACTTTACCATCTACAGTTGTTTACTAAATGAAAAGCCTTTATCTGCTTCTTCTAGCCTTGACAGTTTTCTTCAGATAATTTGTTACAGTGAAATACTTACAAATACATTTTTGCCTTCTTGTTTTTCTTGTTTTGTTTCGATAGCAAATGATTTTGGTTGTGGTTTTGGTGATTCTGGACCACAGGACTAGTTTAGGAATTATGCTTGAAGGAATATAGCATTAGCACTGCTGTTTGCATTGAGAAGAAAAATGCAGGCTCATTAATTTTCCTGTTAATATTATAGAAAGGGAACCATTCTCTGCTAAGGAGGGAGTTGCCAGCTACTAGGATGCCCTCATGGGGCAGGACTTAAGTATAACATCCTCTCCAAAACTAGGAGATTTTTTTGGATGGAAATATTTAATCTGTGAATGTGCGCGTGCTCTCATTTTACAAAAAGTTTGCTTTTTTTTTCAGCTCTGTAGCAGATAAGGAACCCCTGCTTGCAAGCAAACCTGTAAACTATCACGAGACATATTTCTTCATAACATCCCCTCATACTCACTTTCTCCCTCTGTATTCCACATGATCTCAGTATAAATTTAGTAGGAAGGGTGAATCAGCCTTACTAAATTCTGTAAAGTGGGTTTCAAGGTCAGGCGCAATTGTTCTATGCTATTTTGGGTAGGGGCGTGTCTCACATAGGGAAGAACAAAACCACACGGTCTATGGCACCTTAAGTAAAGCTGACTGTATGGTCAACAGCAAAAAAAAGACAAATGCTTTTCCTTTGCCTCAAGGTTATTGGGCAATTCTACCATTTTCCATGCTGAGTCTCAATATGGACTAATGTGTCCATTTCCCCCACACCCAAAAAAAGTCACACTTTTCATGCTGAAGGTGGGACGAGTGTGCTTGTATTGAAGATTCACACAAAGAGTGTGTTAACAGGGAGCCAGGAATCTTAGCCAGCCAGTACACACACTTTTTCTTTTTCTTTGTAATACAAAAGAAGATGGCAGAAGTAAAATGTTAGCAGTCTAACAGTTTAAGCCCCCAAATTGTCACACATTCTGTGCTGAAACAAGAAATGTTGTATTTCTTACAGCTACTCTGCATATTACCACCGCTGCATCAAGCAAGACCATAACAGTGGCAAAGCTTTTTTAAAATCACATTCACAGTGTGCCGAACAAGAAAGGTGGGGAATTCGGAGACAAGGCAGTCCCTAATCCCCTCTGCGGCTGTAAGATTCTCAGCTGTCAGAAATCAGGGATCCAGGCAATACACTGCTTAAATGCTGCTCTTAGAGGCTGACAGCAGAGTATCTGGAAGCATAGGCAGTGTGGAGCAATTTACTTGCTTTTCAAAAAAGCATTTGAATGTTTTGCACTCACTCAGACAGTGAAGAACTTCAGTTCATCTGCGAAAATAAAAATTCTGAGCTATTTTACACAAGCAACTTGATATGTCTTTACTGATAAATACTGCAGTACTGTAACTTAGTGAAGATTACTTCCACCCTAAAAAAACATACAGTCTAAACAGACAAAATGAATAAAAGGTAAGTAATGCTTTGTTATTCTTCCTTTTTTAGAGAAGGGGAAACCAAAGCACTCAAGGTTAAATGGCTTGTCTCTGGTCACACAGGGAGCCCGTGGCAGGGCTGTGAATTAAACGCTTTTTCTTGTAAGAACTGCACTGTCTCCTTAGGAAATATGAATAGCAGAAAGGATGTAAGCTAGCTAGTGCACAAATTTACTGTATGGTACTTGAATAACATGGTAGGTAGCACTGGAGCTGGAATAATGAACTGATTGCTCAGAGTGGACAAAAATGTATTATAACACTGAAGAATATAAGAAACTTGGTAATTTCTTCTCACTCTCTAAAGCCTTTTTCCTCATGGCAACAAAAAGTATTTCCTTTTTCGGTTCCTCTACCCTTTCACTTGTGACCAATCTTTACACAAAGGCAGGACTTCTGTGGATACCACGTTCCTCTGCCCATTGTCAAAAGTAGCCTCCAGAGAAGCGGAGAGAGCCTGTGATTTACATCCAGAAATGCTGTGCAAGGAGATCTGTGGCTACCAGTTCTGCTTGGATGGCCAAACAGCATGCACGGCAGGCACGGAGGATGGCAAGTTCCGCCTCTTTCCTTGCCTGCAGCTCCGGTGTGTGGGCAGGATCTCTGCTGGGCTGCTTGGGCAGGGTGATGCCCACCAGCATGGGGAGAACATGGTAGAACTACAAGATGTCCCTGCAGCCGTGTGTGGGAAACCACATGGGTTGTCCGGCACAGAAAGCTTCTTGATGGTGATGGACCATAGGTGAAGAAGAATTAAAAATAATTTTAATCTGTGCCTTATGGGGTTCATTATGATTTTTTTCTCATTTGCTCGAGGGTTTTTTTTTCCTTGCCCTATTGCCCTCAGCGGTTCAAATAGTGCTCCCAATTGTTTTCACTTTCAACAAGTATAAATTCATAGCTTGACACTGAAGTTCGTGCTTGGTAGGAGTTTGGTTTTATTATTTCAGACTTTTCAAGTAAGGGACGTTGGCCTAATTTCAACAACTGCCAAAGCTACCTGAACTGCACAAAAATAAGTACATAACTATTATAGTAATTAGCTAGACCTTGAAATCAGGTAGTTTGATTAGCTAGTATGAAATAACCATATCAAATCAAGGATTTTCCAAAATACCTGATTGAGCGTAAGGCTATTTAAACTTCAGTAACTCTTTTAGCTTCCTGAAAAAACGATCAGCTACAGCTCTTGATTTTATATTTGCAAATAATATAAGAAACAATACTTAAATATCTTAAATCCCTGGTAATCTACTTTTCCTAATGATTTCCAAGCCTTTTATTTTTGTTTCCTAGACTAGCAGATTCTTAGGTAAGCAAACAATGTTTTCCATCTAAAGTTTCCAATGTTTCAAAGATGTGCCCTTGAACTTCTTGATTATTTGTAAGGCATTTTATTCCTTTCCCTTCTGTTTCTGTAGGTTGGATGTTGTACAACGTGTATGGACTTCTAACATAAGGTTCTTTCAAGTAGTTTGCACAAAAGACATTATATTTAATGCAAACCAGTTCTCATCTCTTCAGATAACTTGCTGAAATAGCTAGAAGGATATAAACTTTCCAACAATAATTTTATTGTCAATGTTTTTTTTGTTTATTTCTTTCAGGTAGAGTTTCTTCCCCAGAAATGACAAAAGGTAGGTACTTCAGCTCCTGATGGAAATTTATAGACATATTTTAAAGATGTGTCTTTCAGGAGGCGTGTGTTCATGTGAAAACAAAACAGGGTACTCATCTTTATTAGTAGAGAAATTTGAAATGTTATGTATGTTGTCTTTTATTAATCATATTGTTCTGTACACATGGAAACAGCATTTTTTCAGTACATTCTTATAGAGAAATGTGCTATTTTCCTTCTGTATTTTTTTTTTGGTGAAAATGCTAGTTTGCTTACAAGCTTGCTGTCAAGCTCTTGTTCATGAAAGAGAAAGAAACAAGAGGAATAAAAGAGCTCAAAATAAGCCAGTATTTCTTCAGAAAAGAGGATGGGCTGAGGTAGCTCAAGAAACAGGCTTTTTCTTATGAAAGCGATGAAAAGTTGGATAATTCAGTACTTCATTTTTTTGCCTGTTGTAAATAAACTAAGAATTCAATAGAAAAATCAGATATGAAATTGCTCTTCCACTTCTAGTGGTGTGAAAAGAAGGAAAAAAAAAACATGTTGCAGCTCTTTTTCAAGAAGCAATCTACATGTCAAAAGTAGTATTATTCAAATTGTTTGATGAACAAGCATCAACTTAAATTCCTGGATCCAGTGTGTGTGACTCTAGCTTTTTCTCCTGTGTGTGAACATGAACTTTGGAGGCATTTCTCTGCTTTGGCCCATGTTGGCTGCCTGTTCTTTATTGTACAACTTGTTATGCAGGGAAGCACAATCACTCAGATATGAGGAAATATTATTATTGCTTGATACTAAGAGATGGGCTCAAAAATTTCCGTAGCTTCTCTGTAACCTATTCTTAGCTCCTTAAATGTCCTGGATTTCTTTACTTGTTTTCAGCTTCCCACACTAAAGCTGTAGATGGCTGCATGTGATCAAGGGGCTTTCTCTGAATATATGGGCAAAGGACAGTATGATTGCACTAGTACTCTTGGTGCTATAACTGGAAATAGCTGTTTCTTCTTGTTCTTGATTTCACCTACCACTTTTTTCAGCATAACAAAAAGCCTACTCTTTTTCTTGGTGTAAACATCAGAATCTTCTCTGGAGGAGAAGGCAACAGAAGCTGGAAAAAAATTCTGTGAGAGTTGTGTCCCTTATACCTCCGGAACATTTAATTATTGGGATCTTCCATTTTTGAAATTTTGTGTAAATCATACATAATCTCCCTTTCTATTTAAACATGTTCATTGTAGCATTTCTTCATGCTTTCTCAAGTGTGCACTGTGATGTGTTTTGTTTGTTTGTTTATTTCATCCTGAACCACAGGTATGTTTAGTAAACTGGTTTGTAGAAAATGCTTCCCATGCTTTATATGAATGACTCTGGGTGGCATAGCCTGTGTATTCAAATTGGATGGACCTATTCAGTCAGGTGCTATTACTTCAGCACCATTTGTCTGCTGTTTCCAGCAATATCTGAAGATACAATCTCAGACCTTTGTAGCAGCACACTTGGACTGATGAAGCTGTCTTTATATGTGCTTGCTTGCAAGTCAGATCAAATGTCTGCACCTAGTGGAAAACTTTGCTGCTAGACACTTGACGCTAATTAAATGCACAGAACATACTTCTGCATGCTATGTGCTGCTTGAGCAAAAGAATCATCTTTCTGTTTTTAAGTATGTGCCTGACAAGGAGCAGTGGAATGTTCCTAGTTAAAAAAGCACACTGATCTTTCCTCTGGTTTTGTTTCTGGCTGGCAACTTCTGAAAAACATTTAGAAAAGTTTAAAGAATGGCATACTATTATGCACTGCAGAATAGGAAGTTTACTGGCATGTAGTTTGTGGTGACCTGTGATCAAAAGGCCAGACTCACCGTTATTTAACGTGTTTATGAGCGTGTATACCTAAAACAGGAAGGCTGGCTTTTGTGAGTTTTGCTTTTAGAGGTGCTGTCATGGTATGCTGAGTAGAGAGAGGCTGCAACAGGTAGAGAATATTTTTTTTTCCTCATCTTCTGTTTTTCCCTGGTGTATACAGATCTGCTGCTGGTTAGAGTTTGCATTTGAGATGTGCATGTTCAGTTTTCTGCTCTGAACGGGGTGGAAAAAAATGTTTAGATCCTGGATCTAAGCAATGTAGTGAGTTCCGGTCACAGGTCATCTTGGACATGAGCCATTTCTCTATGAAATTCCCATTTGATGTTTTCCATTAGAAACTGCTTTGTTAGAAACTAACAATTCAAAGCAAAAGTAAGAAACTCTGCATCCCCATCCCATGCAACTCTACTCTGTAACAGTTCTTGGAAATGCTAGGGAAAATGATCTGACGGATTATGATTGATAAGGCAAGAAAAACGAATGCAAGGGCTCTTGAGACAACTGTCCCATTTAATTTATGTACATTTTTTTTCAGTAATGGTGCCTGGTACTGAAACACTATTCTTCTACCAGTATTTAAGGAAAAGCTTTCCCTGCCTTAACTAAACTACTTTTAACTGAAATGCTGCACTCTAATGATGATTTACTTTAAATCAAAGTCGTTTCATAAAAAGAAAGAACGATCATTTTCAGTTTCTGCATCAGATAGGTAGATCATCCAAGTGAGACTAAATAGAGAGGGCATTTATGGGGATTTTTCTTGTTTTTGCTGTTTGAAATCTAGCCTAAAGAGAAAGGAAGTAATCTTGCCCTCCCTTCAGCAGTGTGTATGGCCTTATGTGAAATAATGCCTGTAACTTTATTTTAGCTAAAGCTAGTTTCTAGTTGTTGCTTTTGACAGTTGGTCAAAGCTAAGCCTCCAACTACAGAAACAGTTCTTCAAGCTGGCTCCAGTATTGGAAACAGATATATGTAGAGTGCTCTTTTCAATTGTAGGGACCTTCACTGACCTTCTGTGCATCTCACAGGCTTCAGTGAAGACACGAGAGGGGATAAATTTGGCCCATTCTTTTCCAATTGTTGTCTTCTGTGTGTAGAGTTCACATAAAAAAAAATTACAACTCGGGATATGTAAAATCTGAGACTTCCTTGTGACACATTAAAAGTATGAATATATATCTTGAATCAGGATTTTATTGTTAAATTTTACCAATTATGGATTTTTAACAGTGTAATTGGTGAACTGAATGTAACTTTGATAGTTTACTAATTGCTAGCATGACTTATGCCTTTCACAAGAAGTTTTGCTTTGCTCACAAGAATAATGCTACTGAAATCCTGCGCAGGATTCAGTTCATTTGTCATTGAGACTGATCATACAACATTAGTCACTTTACAGCTTGGGCCTCCAAAAAATGGATTTTTGTAGCATTGGGGAGCTTTTATACACACCAGTCTTAGCTGTTTGGATAACATTTTTTTCATTCAAGTGCCATCGGACTACGTGCGATTTAATTTCTGATTTAACGATTATGAACGCACTGACACAGGCATTTAGCTTTGGTCTTACCTCAGAAAGTACTGTAAGTTATTTGAAGGGATAGTATAGGGTTTTCCCAGTTATTCAATTTTTCTATGATATTTAAACTTACCTCTTTATTCTCTTTCCCTTAGCAACATCATCTTTTTATGAACGAACAATATTGCTAAAGAATCAGGAAATAATAGTCACTTTAATGCACTTGTGAAATACTCTTGGATGATGACAGACATAATATAAGAAAGATATCAGGTTGCCAGTATTTGATAAGAAGTAACTACTTCTATGAAAATAAGTCCTATTCTAACCTACTTATTATCCAACTGGGCCTGGCACTCAGCCTCCTTCTTGAGGGATGGCAGAGGCAGCAAAATCTAAGGTAGATAGTTCAGGGTTTGAGGATTTCCTTTTGAAGAATATTGTATAAATCTGAGATGGGAGATAAATATAGTGCTTCTGTCTTCAAGCTGACTTTAACTGCGGTTTTAATGCAGGTAAAAATGGGTGAAAATTATGAAATGAAGCAGCACCTGGATTTGGGGAATTGTAGAAGTATCCTAGGTTCATGTCATATCTCTATGCAGAATAGTGGAACATGAATTTCAATTCAGATTCTCTTCTACAACTTGCCATCTCATTTTGTAAGTGTGTGGTAATTTGGGGGTTAAATTCGGTAATATTTTCAGGGAAACTGACGGTGAAATTATTCAAATAATAAAGTACTGTCTGGTTCTATAGCAACCAGAGCTAATGCTCCTCTTCCAATGTCAAATGGTTTTCTCACATTTCTACGTTTTTTCCAACATTTCTAATGTGGTGGTCAGATGGTGGTCCACAGGTAACACCTCAAAAGTTTTTTTCCTCCTCTCTCATTTCATCTGTGTCTGCAAAGATTCTTGCAAATTTATTCCATGGAAAGACTGACGAAACTAACATTCCAAATTTATCTTTCCTTCTCCTGCAGGATTATCTCCTCTCTGCTGTAGATATTGATGTTTCTGGTTTGTTCTCTGCTGTTTTTTGGTTGGTTTGCTTGGACGTTTTGAAACCATTCTTGATTCCTTCATCAGTATTTCATCCTCACTCTGCTTTGATTCATGTCTTCTCACCCTAAATAAATGCTGTTGTCCCATTTGCCTCTGCCTGGAGCATATCAACTGTGTTTTCATTCCAGATTTTCTAAAATTTATCTTAAATCCCTGGTAATCTACTTTTCCTAATGATTTCCAAGCCTTTTATTTTTGTTTCCTAGCCAAAGTTATATTTCCCAAGGTCTAATTGCCTCTGATGCTGTCGTTCAAACTTGTCCTGGGATTCATACTTTTGCTGGCTTTCTTGCATCTGTTCTCAATAGATCTTCTTCTCACTCTTTCTTTCAATGTATAAACAGAACTATTTTTTGCTCTTGACACTATTATTGTTATGCAATAGTTCCAAGGAAGAACTTCTAGACCAAAAAATTTAAGCAAGGTTAAGATTAGCATGTTCACAGGATGGATCTTAGAAATGTAAGTGGATTGTGGATTAGTTTTCTATAAGTATCATAAGTACTTGTAATACATATTTAGAGGATAACAATGTCATTTTTAAATAGTAATGCATGGAAAAATAGGGAACTAGAGTTAAATATTTCTCTGATTGTAATAAAGGGTACAACTGACAAGGGGATGTTAGAGGCATATACATGGTAAATTACATTCACATTGATTTAAATTGGTTTTAGAATTAGTCTGTAACCACAGAGTACTCCCACTGTGCCACGTGTTGTATAGCTAAAAGGAAGAGCAATATTTCAGAATGATTAAGCTGAACATTAGAAAAATTAAAATGGTGCATTAAAAAGAAAAGGCAATGGTTTATTTTTCAGATAAGATTTGCAAATTGTCTCCAACCTGCAGATTGTTTTTGCTAAGCTATGGTGATTGCTTGTGCCAAACGAGTACAGGTGACGGACTTCTTACTAGCAGCATTTTGTTTCTCTCCTGCTCCAGCAGCCCCACTTAAGGCTGGCATAAGAAGACTGTGGTGCTCCCCACCCTGAGATGACTGTTCCTTTGCAGTTCTTTGTAGCAGGTGGGGGATCAGCCAGAGGAATGAAGTAATTGAAGTGATGGGGCTTTCAGTAGTCAGGGTTAAACTAACCAACAAGAGACCTAATCCTGCTCCCCCCTTCCTGCTTTCTTCAGCAGGCTACCAAAAGCTCTTATGTCTCTTGACTTCCTCCTCCTGTTTAGGTAACCTTTCTGCAAACATTAACTATCTCTCTCCTTCTCTCATTTAATTAGTAACACATTTTCCTCAGTTTCACATCTTTCCCCACCTTTGGCACCTGCATTCAGGCTGCTGACCATCAGGCAAGCTCAGTATGGCTACCAGAGCTCCCACCTGCTGCCCTCACCTGTACCCATCAGCCATGCCCACAGTCTGCTCACTTTGACTTGTGAGGCTTCTGGACAACATCTCAACCTCACAGACTCTCTTTCTTTAGCACTTCTGAAAAGATTTCCTTACGACAGATTTTATATCCAGCTCATTCAGCTTCTCCTCTCTCTCAGCTACAGCAACATCCCTCACTCTGGCCTTGACAAATGGCGTTCTGCTCCACTTGTAGCCGTGGAGGATAGTGCTGAAAAGATCACTTTCTTTCATTATCCCTCTCTCGCATCTTTCCTTTTTCTATGCTGCATCAGAAATAGCTGCTTTTGCCTTCCAGGTCCTTTAGAGTCCAACCCTATCGTAGCTATTATCACTCATTCACTGTCAAGACACTGACTCTTGCCTTTGATCAGCCTATTATAGCAGCTTCCACTGCCTACTTGTTAAATTTTTAAACAGCCACTTGTGTATGTACTGCTGAGCTGCCTGTCATGGTTGGAGAAACTTCTCCATCCAGAAACTTAAACTAAACAGACACTTTCCCTCCTTCTGTTTCTAAACTGTAAGTTCAAAGCCCTAAATGTTGTTGTCCCTTGCCCACTGTCTCCAGCATAAGTAGCTAGATCCTTGAAACACCATAATTTGTGGGGGTGGGCATTCAGCACCCTGAGGGGTGGCACGCTGCCTCTGGGGTACCCAGCATCAGGAATGTTCCCTCTTGCATTCCCTGATGCAGCAAGTAGACTGATACTGTAGAAAATTAAGAAGACCACAGTAAGAAGTTAGTTGTCTTCTGATGACACCTTTCAATCACCAGTTTAAAGCAGGTATTCCAGCTCAAGGTGTAAAGGACTCTCTTCAACCGGCCTTTGTGAAGATTGATGTAAACCTGAGCTATGCTTTCCTGTTGTCCTGGTTTTGTTAAAAACAAGACCGGTTCTCTTTTAGTGATTTTTTCCTTCAGCTGAGTTCTTCAAGGTGGCTGTACTTTTCTGAGTTTTTGCCTGCATATTTTTCCTCGGATGCTGTACTCGGCGCTGATAAGAAGACCAAAGGAATGCTGAAGAAGCTCATGTTTACATTTATTACTATGGTAGCCAAGAAAGACTGATAAGTTTTCCCACGTTCCGTTGTGAGAGGGGCGTGTTTGAGGAGGGATGGATGGAACGGGTGACTAGAATGACCAACCTGAGTATTCCATCCCATAATCGTCATACCCCCTATATAAGAAGGTGATCACGAGGGTCAAGCTCTCTTTAACCATGGCCGGCATCTAGAGAGGACCCTGCCTGCCTGTGATCTACAGGCCTCAGGCCCTGCGATCCCTGCATCCAGTTTCCAGTTTGCTGTGGAGTCCCGCCCATGACTTCTGGGGGGCCTGAGCTGCACCTGCTGGACCCACGCCAGCTCTGTCCGCCCAGCTCCGCTGCTGCTGGAGTGATGCCAACTCCACAGCGAGCACTCAAGATTGGTTTTGTATATTTTGTATATATTCTTCATTTATTAGTAGCATTAGCAAACCCTTTAAACCTTCCAACTTGAAGTCTAAATCTCTCTTCCTTCCCTATTATCTTCCCATCATCTTTCTGATCTAAAGGAAAGGGGTGGTGGGAGGTAAGAGAGTAATAGGGAGGGTCTGCCATGGTTTATTGCTGCCTTACTTTCAACCTTGACACCTGTCTTCTAAAAAAAAAAATGTTTGTTACCTCTTTTACCTTCTATAGTATCACTTTTAATTGGCTTTTACAAGAACATGACCTAACTTTGTGATATGTGATAGACAGGACAGAGGCAGCTCTTCACCATACATTTTAAATAAAAACAACAGTTTAGGCAGAAAGGAGTAAGTTTAGTGAAAAGCAAAACAAAATGAAGCAGCAAGGAGTATACTGAAGGGGAGGCAGTGGAAAAGTCAGCACAGCATGAAAGAGTCTAACTTTGATTAACATCCTGTCTGGTTTCAGTAAAACTGACTGCTGCCTCTAGCCAGTTGTGCTTGCCAGCATTGTCCCAAACCTGGTTAAAATGAGGTGTGACCAAATAGCCCCAGAAAGCTAAAAGCACACAATTCCCATCAGTTGCACATCCAGGTGCTCAGTGGGAGAGCTGCTGCAGCTGGGGCAGGAACAGCCCAGGTATCTCTCCCTTCAGGCTGTACTTATCTTTCCTGATGATGCTTCCAGAGCAGACACAGGGAACTCTCAGATCTTTATCTTTGTTCCCCAGCCTGTTAGATTTTTTTTTTTTTCTGAGAGGGTGTGGGGGGCCAAAAAAGAAAAGAAATAATTACTAACATGCTTCATTCTTGCTAAACAAAACCAGGAGTTCATGTATTTGAATGCTGGTCATTTTTGTAATAAATTAATATAATAAAGCCATTTAATTTTGCTAACTAAAAATACTCAAGAGTAGACATTTTTTCCCTAAAATTTTTACATAAAATATAAAAAAAATTCCCATAGATAAACCCTTTTGGCAGAAAAAAGTGTTTGGACAAACACTCATTCTCAGCTTGCAATATTTATTCATGATGGTGTGAGTTAAAATGAAAATCAATTACTGAATGAAAATAAATATATATATATATAGTTTTGTTCTTTAAGTACAAAGACGCTATGGCTCCAACCAGTAAGAGTCTTGCTTCAGAACTGTAGTGTGAACAACTGTAGCTAAGGTTGAACATGTTATTTTGCAAAGTTGCAAAAGAAAGTTACATTTCCAAAATGGTGTAAGAAAGCTTCATCAGTTGAAAGGGAAAAATGTTCCTCATTGTAACTACTGTGAAACATTTGGAAAGTTGGGAAGCTGATGGAGGAGTGTACATTCCTAATTGGGAATTATAGATATGTGCGGAAAAGTTAAAGAGGACATAACAATGTGGGGCAAAGAGGAGGAAATTCTTGCAGTGTGGCAGAAACATAGCAGGCTGACAGTCATGCACAGCTGATACTAGACAAGGATGGTAAAGCTGTAAAACACAGTGCAGAAAAGGCAAAAAGACCCAATAAATATTTCTGTTCTGACTTGGAAAAAAAACAGCTTGATATACTCATATCTGACAGTGATAAGGACTACTTTCTATTTGATCAATAAATTGGGACATTGTTAAACAGCAACTGTCAGAGCTAAACAATTTGTGAATTTACAGGGCCAGATGACTTGCATCCAAGAGTATTAAGAGAGTTTACTGAGAAACTCTCTGAAATATTAATGTTGATCTTAAAGAAACCATAGAACAATGAAGAAGTTCCAGAGCACTAAACCAAATTAAATGCACTAATAATTTACGGGAGTAAAGTTATTGCCATAGGCTGAGCTGGCAACCTGATATTAATCTCAGTACAAAACACTGAAAGGCTGACCTGGAACTCAATCAGTAAAGATAAACACATGTACCCTGTCGTGCTGTGTTACAAACTGTTTAACTGAGTGGTTGTGGATGTAAATGTAAAGGAGAAATCATCATTATTTGCTGTTTCATTCTGTCTGGGTTTTCTCTTATCCCAGAGCTATTCAGTATTTCTGTTAATACAGCACCCAGCACCACTTGGCCATGGGACGCCAGGGAGGGGGTCCCAAGTGTGTGCTCAGAGAGTAGCTGGAGCTGAGAAGAGCCATGTTGCACAGGTTTCAGTAGGATGTGCAAGGCTTGAGAACTCATTGAAACTCTCAGTTTACTAAGGACTTCTATTAAACTCAGGGAATGGAAATAATTGGAAGTGCAGCTATTTCATATGATCAGGAAATAAATCCCTCTCTCATACACACTTCCCACAAATATGCTCTTCTGAGCTTCACCTGCTATGAAATTTTTTACACTGTCACCCTCTGATATCAACCTTTGTCCACAATCCCCACTGGCTTTACCCAAACTATCAAACAACATCCTACTAACAGTCTTCTCCAAGTGATTCTTAAATAGGCTTTTAGCTTTCTCTGATACGGCACCAGTTTATCTCAAGTTTGTGATTGTGTATATATATTTATATGTGGGATCAGTCATACTTGAAAGGATTAAAAAAAATGGACAAAAGTAAAAATATTATTTCTTTTCAGCTCTTGTGTGTGCTGGGTTTTCAAAACTATCACTTCACCCTGAAGTTGAGAGATGAAAGCTCAGGTCACTTAGATGCAGATTCTGAGTCAAGATTACACCTGCCCTCAGGAGTTACAGTCCTAGCATACTTCAGAGATGCTTATGCTTCACCTCAGAGTACTCAAATATTGCATGGGCTTCTGTAATAAAACCTGTTGTTCCACAAGTGATAAAATGCAGACTGAGTGTGAGAGGGAAAGACACAGATGTACCCACTGCCAACAGAGACCTTGTCCCACTGTGGGATTTGGACACTGGAACACCTGCGTCCCTTTCCTAGTGCTCTAGTGTGGTTGAGCACAGTGCCCAATTAAGACATAAGGATATCGAGTTTTAATTAGCTAGTGTTTTGTAAAGTGCCTCTACTAAAAATTAGGACACTTTTATGGTGTGCCTACTCACATATGTTACTAATAACAATTGGGTTTATTTCTTTTTTTGTCAGAGTTTGGTTCTGAACACCACAGCCTAAGCAGAGGAACTGATAACCCCAGAAACGAAACACAGAGAAAGGCAAGGCTTGCAATCTATATGGAAAGCCAATAAAAATGCACTTTTAGTTTTGAAATTGTCAATGCATCCTCTGTAAAGAAAATAGAAGTATTTTTATGTCAGCAAAGCCTACAGCATGTGTCAGTAGTGGATCAAATATTAAAAGTAATTTTTAATAAGTGTGAATCAAAGAGGGATTAGAAAAGCTCAGGGGATTTGGAGATGAGACTTCAGTTCAGGGAATTCCACAGCTCAGGGGCATAACAGGTGAATGCTCTGCTACCCATGGATGAGAGACCTGGCAAGGGGGCTGATGAATTTGAGATTTATCATGAGAAAGTAAGGACTGAGGGTATGTATAAATGGAGACCAATTTTGATAGGCATGAAAGGGACATTTCAAACAGGTAATGAAAAACTCAGAACAAAATTTTAAAGTCAATGCATTGACTGATAGGAAGGAGGTATAAATCTACCATAGCTGAAGTAATGCGATTGGATTTATATTGCCTTTAGTAAACGTATGGGATGTGGCATACTGAACAATGGAGTACTTTGTGAATATTATTCTGTATAGTGTATGCCTATTACTGTAATCTAAAAAGCTATAAAGACAGGGTTTAGAAAGTGGCAAGCAACACAGTGAGTAGCAGTAATACCTGCCTTACACCTGCAAAGTAGGAACACATCACCTGAGCGGCAACTTTTGAGAAAAGCTATTAGGAAATTAAATCAGCTAAGAAACCAAAGGATACAAAGTTGAAAGTTTTGTAGGCTTCATCAGATGAACACAACTGCCACCAGATGGGAAAACAAGAATATGACAAATAGTACATAAATGAAAGACAGATGAAAAGGGGGAGAGTGAATTTGGGGATTTGATTTCAGAAAGCAGTGTCTTATGTATCCATCAGAAATAAAACCTTGCAGCTCCTTCATGTGTGTGAACGTGCGTGTCTTTTTTCCCCTTCCCTCTACCTCCCTTCCTCTCTCCCTCTCCCACTCCCTCACTTTTTCTTTCAGTGATTGACAACCCATGCTTTGAAGAGAAGCTTAGAGAGAAATCCATACCTCTTTTGTCATACATCATGAGTTGAGTAATCTCTTGAGAAAGAGAGTGAGAGACTTTTAGCCTAGTAGGGGCCTGTGAAGAATTTGGATATGGAACCTTCACAACAGGTTTTTGTACATTGTAGTAGGCAAGAACCAGATCACTTGAGTCAGTACTGTATATCACTTAGAAATAATGTTGAGAGTTGTTACTCTCTGAGCAGTCACTCAGATGACAGCTATCTAAAGCTCTAATTTATAGTATTGCAAGTTTTTGTGCATTTTATTACTGTTATTGCTAACTGCATTTTTTATGTTTTGCATACCTGAGACAAATAGGCATTAAATGATCATTTTTCTGTCCCTGGACATAATTCAATACCAGGGAGTTACAGCTGTGTGCTACTACCACTCTCTCCTTTTCCAAAACCCTTTTGTGACAGGTTTGTGATCAAGGTGTTCAGCATTTCAAAGTAATGAGATATCTATGCTTTTGAATAACTCATCTATGCTATATAAATATTATAGAAGTATAAAGAATATTGTATAAAATATAATAATACAAAATGTAATATTCTTTAGCCACAAATTCTTATGCATTAGTCAGAATATTCCAGTATTTTAATATCAACTCTTCAAGGATTTTTAGTATTACAGCATGGTGAACAGGGTGTCTCATGAAATCATACTCTAGTATTACAATGCAGTTTGTGTTTGTTCTGGAGCAGGTTGCAAATGGAGTGGCCAGATGCCTGGTACATCCGTATCCAGAAGCAACACACATGGAGCTGTTTGGTTGGAATTCTACTGCCTTGGCATCCTAAAGATGTGGTCTTGAATTGCATTATTTCAGTGGCCTAAACTAGAGCTAACAGGGATGGAAGGCCCTGAACAGGTGGTCTATTTGGTCACAGAGAGGGTAATTCTGAGCATTACTTTCTTACTTTGTATACACTAACACATTGTGGTTAACAAGTTTAGGAAAGCCAGCATGTTCTTTTTTAATATGTACACAGGATGAATAACAATGCCCCCTAAAACTGCTGTGGCTGGCATTTAATTTCCATTATCATGCCATTTCAATCCCATTTTGATGCTCTGTTATCACCCACTAGAGACAGAAAAAAAATTGATATCTTTGCCAATCATTTTAGATCTCTTGATGGCTTTGTGACTCTGTCAAGCAAAAGGTTTTTTGTATCTCAAAGGTAAAATAAACTACTGTGTAAGATCACTGTATCTTTCTGTTTATAGTGAAATGAGAGACCATTGCTAAAAAGCAGGTAAGAGAGCCTCTGAGATCTCTGAATTCTAATTGAGGGCTTATTTTATGTTTTTTTTTTTTTTTTTTTAATATTAAAGAAACCTTATAAAATAATCTGTAAACATATTCAGATGGCTAAATCCTACTGATATCCGGAAAAAAGTTGCAAGTCTATACACCTTTGAGAAACTAGATTTAATCATTTGCTTGCTACTTCCACAACATCAGGAATACCAGGCAGCTTATAGCAATATTTTAACTTCTTCAGTCATTTTTGATAACATACTGTTGACTGGAATAGACTTATCTGCATCTTGGAAATTCAGCCTCTATTAATAAAGTGCTAAGATGCTGCTTTCAATTTAATTTCCATTCTTCCTTTAAGTTTTCTAATTTTACTGAATAGATGTGGTTATTTAGGGGACTTAGATAACTTCTCTCTCCAAAGACACGATTGTGCTGTCAAATAACTGCTCAACAGGTTTGGCTTTTACTCCTGAAAACTGAGAAACTTGCATTCAGTGTATTTCTTATCAATGTATTTGTGTGATTTATCTTGGCTGAAGCTTAGGATTCCTTCAGGAAAGTACTGAGGAGCTTTGACCCACTTTTGGGAAGTATGAAGCTCATTAGAGTGTTACTATTAAAGGTCATGTTTACACTCTTGATGATTTGTGGAACTCCAACAGATGGTGTGAAATAACATTTTTTTTTTTTTTTTTTTTTTTTTTTCTGGAAAACATACCATGAAAGAGCTGCCAGAATATAGCAGAGACCTGCAGACTGATGAATAACTGGGAGAAGACGAGTAAAAAATCAATTGTTTGCCATCTTCTTTGGTCTGATGAGGACACAAAATTAGTCAACAGATACCTCGTTTTGAACAAATGAGGTGGAGGGGCGAACAACACATTTATAACCCAATCTGCATGCATGCTGTGATGTTTTGGGTAGGTATTGCTGTACAATTGTTTCGTCTTTGTATCTGCTGGGTACCTTCCTTTGGCCAATCCTGAGATAGAGTGCTGAACCATATTGGTCTTAGGTGAGGTTTAACTTAGTATGAACCGGTTATGATGTTTTATTTGTACTTTGTGTACGACTCATCTCACCTATTCCCCAGAGGTACAACTGAGACTTTTGCTAACGTGTCTACTCCTTCCATCAGGATGCAGCAGCAAACACCTCACCCGATGAGTGCCGCTTTGCATCAGAGGGGAGCAGCACCCAGAAACGGGAAACACCGTTCGGGAACACCAACGTGATGGAGAAAAAAAAAAAGAAACCTCTTGGCCCATGTTGGCAACAGACTGAGTACACACCGGTCTCACACAAGTTACGTATTTCACTAAAACTCACCACTTTAGGATAAAAGGGGGCGGGGGGCACAAATGGGTGGGCTGTTGGAGACAGGGGGTGTGCCAGCAGTTTTGCCCAGGCGGTGGGCGCGGACGAGCGGCTGGGTACGGGAAGGGGAGGAGCAGGAGGGTGAGCGCTGCAGGGGCAGGGGCGGGCGGGCTGGGTTGTGGGGACATGGGGGGCGGTACTCCGGCCCCGGTGGCGCCGCTCCCCTGAGCGTACAGGGTTAGGGAAGAGCTGCATTTCAGGGGTATTTGTGTGCCTCTTCAATGATTTTTGTTGTTTGCTTGTCTGGGGTGTTTTTTACGTTTTTTTTTTCCCGAGAAGCAAAAATTTAAGCAGTGCCTTTTTGCACCGTTTGAGGAACTGTGCGAGCGTATCTCTATACATACCCGTTAACGTGTGTGAGTGTGTTTGAGACATGCAAGTAACTGATGCAGAGTGAACAGCGTGGAGTGCCCCGATTGTTTGGGCTACAGCACACTGAACAGGCACAATGAGGAATTACAGAAGTGCTGCATCCTCTGCCATTTCAAGTGTGCAGCCGCGTGGGTTTTAGTGTTTTGTATACTATGTGATCAATCAGGTAATTAGTTATGCTATGAATTCATAGTTCGTGTGGCCTAGCAGTGAAGTCAAATGCAAAACTCTGTTACAAAGTGCCTCCAGTGAAAGGGCACGATCAATTGTTTTTGCATTTTAACGAGCATTCCTCTACATGGTGTTTTCTTTTTTTCCTCAGTCCCCCTCCCTAGCACTCATATTAGACTAGACCATTTGCCTAGCAGTGTTAGCTATGACCTTCAAAAAGAAGTAAAATTATTTATTTCTATTTTTTTTCTTTCTTTTTAGGATACACTATTACAGAAATTATTGTATGGAACATTTGAACCTTTAAGTAGATCCATTGAATAACACAAATATTACAGCCTTTTAGGGTAATGCAGTAGTTTTCATAGAAAGAAAACTCAACCCAAAAATTACTTCTTTGATAAACACTTAAAAAGACTGGGTTAGGGAAAGTATTGGTTTAGATTCTGTTTTATTTTAAAATCATAATTATGTTAAGAACTAGAATTTACAGAGCAAGAGCTAACAGAACTTATTGGCTATATTGGCATTTCTAGGTTGAGGTTCCTAGCTTGAGATGGTATGGTACTTTAGCCATGGCCGTACCACCAATGGACTGCTGCCAATCAGACAAAAGTCTAACCTGGTGGCTACATCTAAACAGCACAGTTTAAGCAGTACTGAACTAGACCCTTGCATTTTAGAGGGGAATATCTATATACCTATATATAGATACATAGATATGTTAGCTCACTAGAAAAGATATCTGTCCCACCCAGTTGATTCGTTATCTTAACTATCCTTCCTGAGGCTTCTTTGGTCATCTAAGAAGTTCAACGTTATTCTTTGAATGGTCATTTCTTCAATTAAATAAAATATTGGGGAAGCTGCTGCAAGCAGAAATGTAGCTGTGCATTGTACTCATTTATTTTTTTGTCTGACATGAAGGAGCTTTAGCGCGGGCTACGTCTTTACAATTAGCATACGGTGGGAAGGATTTTCTCAAATAAGACATTGGTTGTGTGGTGACAAAAGGCTGGTCAACTATCTAAGTAAGGCACTGTTATAATTAAAATAGAGAAGCAAATCAATTTTATGAAACATTGAAGGTTTGAAGCCTATTTCATTTTGCAGTAAAATGAATGGGAGACTATGTTTTCACAGAGGAAGAAAGACTTCACACTGTCTACTGCTGAGCATTTAAAGGTTGGAGTGAGGATGGCTGAACTAGATTCTTTGCTTTGCCTCTTTTGGAGCAGAGAGGTTTTATTAATTTTTGCCCATTCTGATTCAAGCAATTGTTATTTCAGATCTGAGAGATTCTTTCCACAACCTGTCCTTTTCCTAGCTCTCCATCCAAGCCTTCTGTGTGTAAGAATTCATCCCAGCAAATGTTGAATTGAAATGGATTCATTTTCACAAAACATTTAGCTTCAGCCAAATTGCATTCTTCCTAGCAGGGAAAAAAAAAAAAAAAAGAAGATGATGGGTTGCAATTATATTTTGTACATAGCCATTGGGAAGAAAGTAAACAAGATCACAATGGTAAATCAGAGAGTCTGAGTTACAAATTTTTTTACTCTGTTGGATGGAATAAAAGTAAACCTCATCTATCTTAGAAAGAAATGGCACCGATTCAGATACCAGATGTAGTCTATGTTTCCATGTCATGGGCACATAAAATAATCAATATTGAACGTTCAATGGAAGCAGATTGCATGCATAGCATAATTAGGTTGCTTAGGTGACCAGCCCTTGGATAAACCGGCTTCTAAAAATCAGTGAATTAGTACGTTTATTTGCAACTTATCCAAAACATACATGCCACTTAATTATTACAGCTCACATTTGCTTGTGCCAGGGTAAATTTTGTCCATGAAATAACCCAATGTGAGATTTTAGTGAGGAAAGAATTCAGGCCAGTGCAGAGCCCATTAAAAAATCTCAGCCATTGAAATGGGTGATTGACATTTTAGTCAACAGATTTGTGATTCCTGGTGGGTTTTGTTTGTTTTGTTTTGGTTTTGGCCGGATGGCTGTGCTGACCTGCCTCCCTGGAGAAATCCCAGTTTCTGCTGGTGAGGCAAAGCAGGGAGCAGGCAGAAGCAGAAGGTAGAGGGAGGCAGAGTGGGGCTGCCTGACCTTCAGCAGACGGGGTTAGGCACACAGGACACTGTGTCTCAAGGCAGCGAACAGAAAAGTGAGCCAGGTCTGGTGCTCTGAGCCTCCTGTCGTGGTGTGGCAGGCAGCCTGTGAACTTGTCTTCTCTTGAGCACCCAGGGTACCTCAGGGGTTTAGCTTTCTCCTGGCTGCTTCCTGCAGCATCTCTGCCCCTGTTTCCTCTGTGTCAGAACTTGAATTCTGAATGTCCTTTTCTTTTTCCACCTTTTTTTTCTGGAAGAAGCTGAGAGTGGTTTTGCTTTTCTGTGGAGGAGTCAGGAGCAATATGAAAAGATTTAGTCTTTCCTGCCATTTAAGCTTTAGGTCTTCTGAATAGTACCACATGCATACTCTCTCATGTCTGCAAAAGCTAGCTCAGGTGGCCAGCTATCAATAGTATCTTTTCCCAGCTCTTTTTGTGGGCATAGCATTTCTAAAAATACTGTATAAGCTATTATATAATCAAGCAGTGTTCCTTCAAGGCTTCTATTGAATGATTGTTCAATATTGAGAAGTTATTCAATATTCTCATTTTGAGGATGCCAATTTTATGGTCCCCAAAAAAAAAAGTCTGAGCTTCGTCACACTGATACTACAGGCTTGTAGAATGTATGTAGCTGAATCTTGAATTTTAAAGTACACTTAAAATCACATTCATTAGCATAACTTTTAAATGCATGATAGTCAAGTTGTAGTCCACATAGAACACATAAGGAACTCTTCTGATCATTAACGTAAATTTCATTTGAGTGTATCCACACATATAGCATCGCTTTCTGCTCTAGTCTTTGCCACTTTTTTATTGCTCCCCTTTTTAAAACAATTATCTTCCTGTTCTTTGCCTGTTTGCTATCTATATCCACGCCGTTCTGTAGTTTTGCATTCTTTTTAGTTACTTTTCAAATCTTCATTACCTGCTTCTTTTCTTCCAACGCATTTCTTTCAACAAGCTGCAGAGTCTGCCATGTTTTCAACCTGAGAGAAACTGTTTCCTGAAACACTGCTGAATGACACTTTTTAAAGATTATGTTTTGCAACTAGCTCATGTTCACTCACAGTAAGTGTGTTTTCCCCACTGCACAATCTGACTTTTATCTCTCTATGTTCAATATGACTCTTTTTTTTTTTTCTATTATTATTAGTATCAGTATCATAAAGCTTTTTCATATTCAAGGAGATAAACACATGTTCTGAATGTGGCTTTTTCTTGAACAATTGCCATAAAGGAATTTTGTTCTTTGTTCACTGTGCATATGGTGCATGTTTTGTTTATTCTTAGGTAGTTTCTGCTCTTTGACTGCAGGCTTCTGCAAAATGTTTTCATTTCAAGTATAATGACCCCATCCAAGCATAGAGTACTGCTCAGGGTTTATTTCCTTGTCAAGATTTTGAGTAACCCTTCATGCTATTTTACATCAACTCCTTCCAGTAGTATTTTGCAGATATCTCTTTTTAGCCTTCAGCTTTGTTTTCCTTTTTCCTGTTCCGTTAGCCCTGATGTTTACTAACCAGAGCCATCAGGTTCTGGCCATCTGTTTTTATTCTACTCTTTGTGATACTGCCTTCTTTTATTAATTAATTATTTTAAAATAATTTTATTAATCTTAGTTAAGATCTCCAAGTACTCTTTTTCTCAGGTCTTGCTTTTTGGTGCCACTGATGTTTGACCTCAGATTATTATTTCATAAGTTCTCTAATTCAACAGGACTTGGACTGGATTTCAGATTTGTTGAAAAGGTTTCACAAGTTTCTTCCTCAAGTTTCTTACTCTCCTGGTTTTCTCAGATGGAAGTCTTCACTTTCTAAAATAATTCTTTCTAGGAGAGCAATATTTTCAAATTTAATAGGCTAAACTGGTAATTGGTTTCAACTTCCTTAATTTATCTATAGACTGTTAAACTGCTTCTGAGTATCTGAATGGTTATGTTAAGAAAACAAGTTTTTTTTAGTGTATTTTCACATGACTGCATAAGGAGACAAAGCTCTTGCTTTAATTTCTTCCGTTTGTCTACTGTATTTCCTAGATTACATAGATCCATACACTTTTCACTCCTCATCTTTCTATTTTGCTCTGTTTTCAGATTTGTTCTTCTGCTTCTTCCTTATACCTTATGTACTCTGACAGGGTGTGCAGGGACAGAGGTTCACCACTTAAAACTGGTCATACAGGGAGGAGATAACTGTGATGAAGCCCAAAACCAGCAGGCAGAGCTGTCCAGACAAGCCAGGTTAGGCAGAAAAGGACAGTAAAGGCTTTATAACCAACTTTTTCCCCAGTCTCAGTGTCCTTGCAGAAAAATTTGTGTTTCCAGGCTAGATTTTAGCCGACTTCGAATTGTAGCAAACCCTACACAGCTCCCTCTGGGAGACCAAGAAGTTCACTCTAACAGTAGGCTTTTTGCACCCTGTTCTCCCAACATTTTCTAAATTTCATTATCATTCTTCTCCCTGCATTTGTTCTCTTCTAGCACTTACAGGATGCTCAGTGGCCTCTTTCTACCAGAGAGGTCCATCTGACCCAGTTGCTCTTTTTGTCTTAAAATGACAATGTATACAAATTTAGAACAGGCAAAACAGAGGGACAATTATTGCAATATTTAACACACAGGCAACAAAAAAAGTTTCAAAGGGCACAGAGGCTTGTCTCTGTCAGGTCGCTAAAATCCACCAGTGAGAGCAGCGCCCCCCTCAAAACAGCCTTTGCAGTCTCTTAAGGGCAATTACATGTACAACAGGTTAACCATGATATGCTGGCAGTTTTCGTAGTAGTTGAAAGTATGGATTTGTTCTGCAACTGCACAGTTTGATTGCTGAGGTAAAGGACAAACTTTCCTGTCTATTTCCTTTCTCATTTTCTGGTATCTGAAAAGTAGAAGTGGTGTTCTATAAAAAAAAAAAAAAAAATAAAAGCAGCGTATTTTATGCCTCTTTCATAGTTGTGTCCTGAAGCCCACTAGATCATTAGCTTAAGCAATGTGGGTATTATGGTTTGGTCCAGCCCACCACATGGCTGACACAGGTAACGCTGACCAGAGTGGAAAGGGGGGAACGTACCCAGGAGGAAGCTTTGAACCATCCCTTTCACCAGCAGCATGGACCTGGGCTAGCATAAACCACCTGTGAAACCGCATCCCAGTTCAGGGGCATGAAATCTACTGACTTCAGCCTTAGCAGGGACTGTTCCCAAAATGAACAAAGAGTGTCTGCTCCTGTGCACACAGTCCTCACCTCCTGTGGCTGACTGCAAGCAGTCTGCAAACTAAAAACCATCCAGCTGTCATTGTGCATTAGCTCTACTTAAGCAAAATATTAATTCAGGTCTGTAACTTCTAGAATGAGGTGATCTGCAGCTAGTTAGTGTGGAGCATAAGTAGAGGAGTTTGTATGTGTCTGTCTAAATATGCTTCCCTAAATTCACTGAGAGTCCTAGGTTACTACTTCTCCTTTGTGACTTTTGAAAATGGAATGAAACTGCTAAGACACTTTGGTATTTTAGAAACTTTTACTCAGGATTTTTTTGTTTATATTAAAATTTTTTTTCCTACATTTCTTCCCTGATTTGGGTTTATTTCAGTTGGTTTGGTGATTGTTTTGTTTGTTTGTTTTCAAACTAACATTTTACCGATTGTTGAAGAAGAAAAGAGGAGAACTCTGCAAGTAGGAATTTATGATTTTATTAATTATTAACTGTGATGTTATTTTGCAGGGCTTTTATTTTGAGGATGTTGGTTTTTTCTTCAATGACAAAGAGGATACAAGTTCTTAAAAAGAGAAAAAAATGGGAGGTAGTATAAAATGAAATTGGCAATGGGAGAAAGTTTCTCTTGTGCTCTGTGGGTAGCTGCTGCAGTTAGTGGTGCAGCCTGTAATGCAGAAATATTTTGGTTTCTCAGATACAGGTGCTTTTTAATAGCTGTCTTCTGATGATGTTTTGACAGATGTTTTATTTACATAAATTAAATGAAGATTTCTGAAAAAAAAATTCAAATAAATAAAAAATTTCTTTGCGTATGTTGTGGATAGACTGATTTGTGTCTTTAAATGTGGTGATCAATATCTGTGGTAGAGAATCTGTACCTTCCTTCCAGACACTCTCCCAAGGGGTTCCTGCTGCAAAATTGATGAAATTATACAGAGATAAGACACTTCTAAATAGTCAATAGAAACTGTTCCTGCAGAGGCAGAAAAAGCCACAGAGGACAGTCTTTTGTATGAAGAGGTGTGTTTAATGCAGTTTGGAGGTGTGTTTAATGCAGTTTAAAGTAGCCATTTGTGATGGATCATCCATGTGCCAGTGTGGTCACAGTAAGACCATGGGCTGGCTGGGTTATCAGAGTCAAGCAGAGCGGTGGTTCAGGGGGTCTTGCCCAACCAAGCTGAAGGTGTCATTGAAAGGATTTTTGTAACAGAAGCTCCCACTGACCATCTAGCTTAAGAGATTTGATCCTCTCTTCCCTGCAAGCACTAATCTATGCTAAAATCTGAAAATAATGTGTTTTTTTTTTTAAATAAAGGTTCTGCCTGTTCTTGTCTGTGTAACAGGTTTCAGGTATACTACTGTAATCTGAGCAATAGTCTGGGCAGATTCTCAGAAGAGTTTGGGGGCTGACTGGGCATCTCGAAATGGATTTTTAAATTTCAGGAGGATAAGGAATTGGAATGACTTGATGACTTGATTTTCCAAAATAAGAGCTGTGAAGCGTTAAGTACTTTTCAAAATTCACACAACCAGGCGAGAGCTGATCGATCTGTGAAAATCTGGTGTTAACTGCTACCATCCCCCCACTGTAGGAGGTACTTGCATCCAGATTGAATGGCTGGTTACAGTGTGATGCTACAAAACAGTTAAAGTAAATACAAACCATTTAATGTAAACTTGTCCTCACTCAATTAAAAAAAAAGTTAAAATGTGATAATACATTAGAAAGAACAATGTTTGAAACTGGAGCTGATAATTGCATGTCTTTTACCATTTCTTTCCAATTTTTCTTACATCTTTCTTTCTTTAGAATGATTGCATTTTTTGAAACATGCCGAAAATTAATGTTTCAGTTATTTGGATTATTTTCCACTGGGGAAAAATGCCTTCTGCTTAACGCATGACATAGAAACCTCTGTTCTTGCTGTCTGATACTGTAACACACACAGTAAACAATTATAAAATGTCTCATTGTATGACTGTTTCCTTTCTTCTCTAAACAGAGTTATTTTTAAAACTAGATATCGATTTCCTTCTTTCCACTTTAAAACTCACCGGAAATTACCTCCTCTGTCCGGCAAGGACCCCTGTTTCTAAATGGTGGCTCAGTTTCACAGTCAAGTAAAAGTCTTATATTGATCCCTGAAGGACCACTGATGAGTTCCTCAGGGACCTGGGGCCAGAACTGGAAGCACTGCTGTAACGAGCACCCTTTGAGAGAAATGCGGTGTGAAATAAAAGAGAGTACCTGCAAAGTGTCCTTAAACTTATGTTTCTATCAAGATTTCAGATAAAGCACACAAGTCTCCTGGACTTTAATTAAATTTTTGTCATTCAAGAATAGTTCACTTGGGATACTGTTATAGGAAACCAAGAGAATAGAAAGCCACAATCTCCTTGTTACAATAGTTTCTATGAAATCCTCCTCATTTTAGACTAAAAAAAGTTCGTTTTGATTCCTCCATTGAGAAGATGTCATTGTGGGGTGAGGTCCAAAAACACTTGGATTCTCAGCTTGAGTGTATTCCCAGCTTGAGTGTATTCTCATTCTAAAATATAACCTTCCATGGGTGTTTCTTTCCCCTTTAGTTCCTGGTGAAGATGTTGGGACATTGTCCAAAGTAACAGAGATGTAACTGATCATGGAGGACTAATCCATTTTGTATTAGGGATACTACAGGGCCAGCATTGGAAGACACATATATTTTTATGAATCATTTTTGCCCACCTCTATAGGGAAGTCAGAGCCGCATAGCAAAGACTGAAAGTACATATTGTGTGGGGAACGACACAGGAAGGACATCAAATTTAGGAGACATAAATATTTAATAAGTTTTAAATTTGCTAGGCATGTTTTGTTGTTTTGTTCTGTTTTTTTCTTTAATATGAAGAAGATGTACAAGTATTATTGTCTAAAATGCGGCGTTGTAGGGGCAAAAATGTTTTCATACAAGGTTGGGTTTCTGTGTGTTTGTTTTTAAATTGACTGAGAATATCTGACATTATATCTCCTTTTCCTGAGTTTTGTCAGTTGTGCTGTGAAGCACATCAGTGACAAAGGTGCTTTCTTCAGAAATAAAGAACTATAGATTTTTTTTTTTTTAATCTTCACAAGAATAGATATATGATTTCACACAGGTTAAAAATTTATAATTTATCCAGATTTTTTTCCTAAAATGGATAAGAGAATTATCCCACAAAATATTTCCTTCCAGAAGCCTTGAAAAAAAGTCAGAATTTTCATTTACAGTAATTATTGTGTATGAACATTAGCTGTATTTTTATTCCATACTGAAATGATAAATCAAGCCAAACATTTCCAAAATAGTCTGTTCAGTATGATAATTGACTCTTGCCATGGGAAGGTGCAATATTGTTTAAAAAAACCCCAATGATGTTAGATGGATTCTAATACTTTACCACCGCATGAGCATTGTAGATACCACTGTTAAGTCTGTAACCTCAAAACAGGCGTAACATCTAAAGATTAACCGTGATCAATAGAGAGTTCTATTGGTAGAATTCAGTAAAATGTCACTTCTATTAATTTTTATGATTGTCACAGAATTCTATAAGCAATTTTAACAAATATAAGACCTTATAAGCAATTTCTCCTGCTGGGAAATACAAAATGTTTTTTACATGTTGACTAAAGTAACAGCATTTTAGCTCTGGTTATGAGTTTAAATTAATTTTGATTACGGTAATTTATGTTCCTCAGTGTTTTAACTTACAGGAGGTATCTAAGTATATTGCTATATAAGTTGTTCAGTGTTTTTACCTTTCGGGGGCTGGAAACCAGCATACCTCAACACTGTCTGAAAGTTTTATGGCACAAATCCTCACCAGATGTAAAGTACCATGTCACCAAATTTGCAGAATCACAGGGTGGCTGAGTTTCGAAGGTGCCTCTGGAGGTCATCTCGTTCAACCTCCTTGCTCAAGCAGGGCCACCTAGAGCCAGCTGCCCAGGACCATGTCCAGATGGCTTTTGAATATCTCTAATTCACTGTATATGGAGAAGGGATTGGGAAACAGTGAGGAGAGAATGGGACTTATTCCTGCATGTTAAGGTCTTGCGAAATTTACACATTGCACTTTCTGTGACTATAGTAGGAGACAGCAAGAGAGCACAAGGCTGACAGCCATATGCCTATATGACTGTTGAAAACTTAATATATATACATAAAATTTTAAATACTGAGACTCACAGGTTGTGGTGGTAAAATGTATCAGTGAGTGGTGAGAAAATGAGTGGCAAAATGGGACACCTTTAATGAATTATAAGTCCCTTTTACATCTACTAAAGTTGACCACAACAGTTTTGGTGATAACATATCCTGAGCCTAACAGGAGCAGTAGAATGAGGCAGAATCCCCCTTCAAAAATCCCTCTTTGTTCATTTAAATGCTACTACCAATAGCAGCATTAGGGTCATCTTTGTATTTCAGCAGAGCCTGGATGTTTTCTGAAACTGATTATGTTTGGAGACGCCTGGATGGTTGCTGCTGCATCTGCCCATGACTGGTGGAGGTGTTCTGACAGAAAAATCCTCCTGAGAAATGCAGCAAGATTCAGGTTGGAAGGGAAATCTGGAGGTTGCCTGTTCTAGCCCTTGTTAATTGTCCCCTGTACAGTAGTAGGCTTCCTACTGTTACTCTGTTTTACCTGTCAGTTGTCCCTTTGCTGGTGAGGACTGACTCAATAATCTGTCAGACTGGGAGATGTCCACCTGTGCAGCCGCACTGGGGGCCCAGTGCTGCAGTGGTGGATGGGGAGCAAAATAATAGAAACCCTTAAAAAAAGAAGTAATTGTTTTTGCCAATGTTTAACAGATCTTTTCTGTTCAAAGCAGAGTTGAAAACAAATTCTTGAGCAATGGCTGTTACTATCTACTGAACTGTCTACAAATAATATTTTGTAAGTATAAATCATTTAACTTCTCGTGTTTCCAATAGTTAAATGATGTTACAACCTACTGTGTAGGTGTCTGCTTTGCTTGTTTGCTTTTAAGCAGTTATTTCTTACTTTTTGATGAAAGACTTTCATGTATCAAAGCAATTAGTTTTGTTGTGTCATTAGAATACAATAGCTGTAGTAATTTTTTGTCAAATTCTGCCTGGGTTAACATCCAAGATTTTAAAAGTGTCACGCCAGTGGGTAGCATGCTTGAAGATAATAGCCAATAAATGGTCATGAAGAATTTAGTTCAATCTATTTTAAAAGATGCCTCACTGAATTGAAGGATGCAGCGTATCTAAATGACAGACGATTGTGAGATAGGTAAATGCATGTGAAGGCAGAACGTGACTCAAAAGAAACATATGTGTGAGTGGCATTCTGACAGGTCTGCTCTAAAATTTGTCTATTATTTTCAAATCTGAAATTGACCAAACTTCAGTCTATATTTTGAATATATTCTGAGTGTGTCTAATTTTAAAAGTCAGTTGTCAAAAAAGTCCAGAAAATTTGAGAAAAAAATGAGAAAAAATTAAAACTGTTTTGGTCTAAACATGTAGAAAAAAATAAAGATTTCATTTTTTCTCTCTTCCCCCCCCCAAAAAAAAACCCTGACATAATGGTGAAAAGCCATCTAAAGCAATTACACATTTTGGGCACCATATTGCAAAAATGTAGAAGAATATTGTCATTAAGATGACAAATGGTTGCAGGTGTTATAACTGTGAGGAAAGGAAAAATTAGGCCTGGAGCTTTTATGAAGTGGGAGATTAAGAGGAGCCATGATGAAGGTGTTTACTGTTCTGGTGAAAGTTCCGTGGATGCAGATGCAACAAAACTGCTGGAGAGTACATGAGTTTTAGATATATTGTTTCCTTATAGAGAAAATTGCTGGCGTGTGAGGCAGAAAACATTCAAAAGTTTTGGAACCTTGAATATGTCAAGTGCAGTTTCGTATACAGGAAGAAAATTGTGTACAAGGTATCCCTAGGTTAGCATGGGCTCCATTTATGTTTGGCTGCATGAGATATGAAACTATTTCACTGTCCTTTGACATTGTGCCTCCAGCCCAGATCTTTGAATAATGCCTTCATGACTTCTGCTTTTTTCATGTTTAGAAGGATGTCTTAATCCACATAGTGCAGACACATGTCCTGTCACATTTCTTTGGTCTCATTCAAACCAGTTGAACAGTAGGATGCTCTCAAGAGTGTTGGCCATCACTTCTGGCTAGTACCTCTGGTGGGTCATAGATTGGCCACTGTCTGACTCAACAGAGGTCAGTTACTTGGCTGAAGAATTCATGATACAGATCTTGGAGTCTCTCAAGTTCAGTCTCCATGCGTCAAAGCAGTTGGAGATGATAATGCCTATATTGTGCATCACAACAATGTTTGAAGTCCTATGAACTGTGAAGATTTCATCTGCTATCCCATCCAGGATCAAACTGTCCACTCCACTAAGAAGCAAAGTAGCAGTTGCTTACAGCATCTCATGTGAAGCCAACATCCTAGGCTTGACACAAGCTGGAAGTCATGGATTTGCATCAGGTTTAATAGTACTTAGGATTGGTTGCTTGCTGTTAATAAAAGGAGAGCAGCTCTCCATTCAAATTAGCGTGGGTCTGTCTCTTGCATTTGGAATTGCCCACAGTGACATAATGTCCTATCTGACAGATTTTGCAAGACAGAGAGACTGTCACCAAAATAGTCTGTTTTCCTTTGCCTAGCAGGAATGATTGAAACAAATACAACTACGAGTACTTCCATTTTCAAAGCTGTGTAAGGATTGTTTTTCTGTTCTGTTCTTAGCAGCATTTCATAGAGCTACAGGAGTTGGAGAGATATTTTGAACTTTAACACCAACAATATGCAAATGTAATTTTATCTGTCCATATTTTGCAGTGTAGGAAAACATTATTGTTGCCAGCCTAACCCAGGCACTGGCTCTTATTTCTTAGCAGATGAAGAACAGCTAGTTGAAACCAAATTGGAGCAAGTCTGAGCTCCTGCTGTTTGCAAAAGTGCATAAATAGGATCCTGGGGTATATTAGGAAGCAAGAAGCAAGGAAATATTTTTGCTGTTCTGGTGGCGTATTTAATTTGACTAAGAACAGCCAATATTAAGTATCTGACGAGACCAATTGTGTCTGAAAATTTTAGAATGACAGAGTAAAATTGGAGTGTTTAAATATTTCATGTAAAGATCCCAAACTTCTGGAAGCCATCCAAAGGAATCTTGTCCTTTGAGGTTTTCTTGTCACTGGTACCATTCATGTCATTCTTCTTGAACAGCAGGTTTTGCTGTTATCTAGGATGGATCAACTTGCAAACTGCCAGCACCACATTTTTGCTGGGAAAAGTAAAAAAAAAAAAAAAAAAGGTACTAAATGGGACATTTTATACTCTAGAAATTTAAGTTATGAGCTCCTGAACACCAACATGATTATTGTTAAAAGCAAAAGTAGTTTAGCTCAAGTACCAAGGACTGACAGTGCCATTTCTAATAACTAAATGGAAATAAAGCAATTACATGCATTCTCCTATTCAATCAAGGGGAAAATATCCTTTGACTTTAAATAGAGTGACACCAAGTTAGAAAGTATTGTGTTATACATATCTGAATTTCTTTGTGTACATGACTAGTGTTACTGATGTTTGATCTTACTGAGACTGCAGAAAAATCATTCCTAGTTCGTGTAGATATTATAGGAGTTGTTTACATGATCATTCTGTACAGAAAATATAATGGGTTATCAACTATTTTAAAATATCCAGTGACTGAAAAGGTAGTAAAAGGGAAGGAATTACATGAGGGAATAAATCTCAGAAGTTTAAAGTGTGTGTGAGAGTGTAGTCTACCCACTTATTTCAGATAGGAAGAAGAATTCTGGGATCACATATACAGAACTTCAAAAAACTTTGCCAAATCATAAAATCACGGTATTAATTTTAATAATAGAATAAAATCATCATAAAATTCAAAGAAGGAATTAAATCTGTGGTTTTTCTTGCCCTTTTTTTTTGATTGTTAGAGTACAGCTGAACAGTTTTAAGCTACTTCTCACAACCTGGTAATCTTTAGAAATGAAAAGACATTCTGATCTTGAAGTTTCACAGTGCACATATGTTACAGCTTAACTGTAATGCATATACTATAAGATAAACTCATACCAAAACCATGAATTGGTGACAATAGAGTTAGAGGGCCTAGTCTCTAATGTCCCCAGTCTTATCTGCTCTCAGTCTTCTTCCATCCATTCTCTTCCATTCCCTGATCCCAAGCAGATGTGAAGTAGTACCTCTGCTCATGAGTAAGAAGCAGAATGAGGAAGAGGAAAGTCTTAAAAACATGTCTTTATATGCAGATTTTCACAATAAACTGTGTTTAAAACCAACAGAGAAAAAAATCAAGATTCTGCCACCTATTATTAGCCGCTCACATGCTGGAGCAAGGGAAAGGTGTGAGGAGGAAGAAGGAGCAGCAGAGAGGAGCTGATATGAACTGACCACAGCCTCTGTCCCCCATCCCCTGTTCTCCTTGGGTTGGGGAAGGTAGAGGAGTGGGGAATGAAGGAGTGAAGTTGAGCCTGGGCAAGGGCGGGAAGGTGTTATTTTATTTATTTGACTTTGCTTCTCACTACCCAAAACTTATTTTAATTGGCAATGAATTAAATTAATTTTCCCCAAGTCAAATCTGTTTTGCCCGTGACGGAAACTGATAAGGGATTTCTTTGTCTATCTTGCCCCTTGACCTTTTCTGTCTTATTCTCTCCCCTTGTCCTGCTGAAGAGAGTGAATGAGAGACTACCTGGGTGGGCATCTGGCATTTGGCCAAGGTCATCCCACCACAGTAGGAAAGATTTTTGGGGCACAAAAGAAAAAGACTTTACACAGAGCCTGCAATATCAGGAAAAAAAAAAACATTCAAGATAATAATAATTATTCTTTAGAATAAAGAAATCGTATCCTAGCAAAAAGCCACCTATCTGCCCTCTTAAATGTCGTATATTTCTAGCCTGCTACCAAGGTGGAACACATCCTAAAGATATTTGGTATATTTTTCACTGAGCAGTTATCGTTTGTTCCAGACCCCAAATACCAATAGAATTAAACAGAATACATGCTTAATAAAAATCACTGAGTTCAGGTGGAACCAACGTATTTAGTTATATAGATGAATTATTTTGCTTTAAAAGCATAGCATATTTTAAAACATTTTGTCTGCCTGAAGTTTCCTGTACTTGCAATGACGAATATAGTATAATACATATGATCTTTCCAACCAGAGCTGCTATATAAGAGTAGTAATAAAAGATTGTGCACACAAAAACAGAGACTGGGATTCTGATCATTCGTGAGCTTCTGTCTGTGTTTAATCCTGGTGTGGTTCACCCAAGGGGAATAAAAGTGACATAAATTTTGGGGTGAAAGAGTACATTTGGTTCAGTGGAGATTGTCTCAATATTTTGCAGTTTGTGAGTTACATTTCTGGTTAGATGAATGTCTCCTTAATGTCAAGTTGTTCCTTGGATAAAATATAGAATCCAGTTCCACTGAGGTACTGCTGCCAGTGTCTCAGTTCTTTCTAATGTAGATATGTGTAAACTTTGCTTTCAATCCAAAATGACAATCTAGAGAGTGAAAAACTAAACTAACTTTATGCATATACTCAATGACGTATTTGCATTATTATTGGAAAAAAAGGTTAATAAGAAAGTTGTTCTGAGTTGGTAAACCTGTTACCTGTGAAGAAAATATCCAATGTTATGCATCTCTGAAATTTATTAGACATAAAAACTTGCAGTGGCTGAAAACAAGGCAGCTAAGTTGAAACTAACAGTAAGACCCCAAATGTTTACAGTTATAGTGATTAACCCCTGGAACTGATTAAAGAAGAGATATGCAGATTTGTCTTTGACACAGGGCCTGTAAGTTGCAAGTGGTGTCTGTCTGAAAGATACAGTGTGGTTCCACCATGAGCCGAACTAAGCACAGGACACAGGAATGGCTGAAATAAGTGACATTTCTTCTGTTGCACATAATGTCAGACCACATTCCCAAAATGGTTGCTTCTGGTTTAAACATCTGTGAGTTTCTCTGTGTCTGCCTTGCCCACATGTGAAGAGATGAAATAATACTGCATGGTCAAGAAAGGAAATTCTCTTAGACATAGCTGTCAGAAAAATAATGTTAAAAAAATTGTGGGAAATTGGCAAGATCAAATGCCACCCTGAATTTTTAAAGACATAGGGGAATGGTTGAGCTACTAATCTGATTTAACATGTAATTTACCTTCATGTTATTTGCAATAAGGTTGACTTGTAGTTGTAAAATGAACTTGCAGATGTCTGAAAGTTTTCCAAATAAATATGGGCAACTAGCTGTCAGGAAAAAAAGACAGATCAGAAGACTTATCTTACAGGATGTTAATTTACTTCTGTGTNTTTCCATGCGGTTAGAATAGCATGAATTAATTTTGCACTAGTTTTGGATAACTCCATGAATGCCATTTTTTAATACTCTCAGATTTATGGAAAAGTGCATATGATATGTGTTTTATTCTAATCATCCCTTGAGGAATCAGATGATAGCCCTTAGTTAGAAGTGAAATACCAGGCTAGACGTACTGTTCTTGTGTTTGCTATGCCAAAATCTTGTGTTTCTATGGCAACAGAGTTAATCTATCCTGTTTCAATTGGATGAACCCTGATAAATTTTGCTACCCTAAGTAATCTCAGCTGTAGTCCTAGTGACATTAGATTGAATAAAATAAATTGTCTGAGTCTAGTCTTTGCCACTGTTTAACCAAGATTCGTTAAAAGGATTTGAGTAAGGTGGAACAGCAATACCTATCCAGCACTACATCGTGATAAGCAAAAACTGCCTTCTCTAAATCATGTTTCCTTAGCTACTGAAGTAACTAAATCTAGACAATCTGACTTTCTGCCTTTTATCTGATCACCTGCAATGGATGCATTTTGAGATCTAACCTCTTTAAAAATTAAAATTTTAGTTGAACCACTTTGCCACACAATCTTGCAGAAGTTCAGCTAGGAAGACACCCTCGTGATATTCCTAAGCTTGGCTCTCAGTATCCTGAGTCAGTGAACCCCTTAGAAAAACAGGATCTTGTATCCAGCTCCCATAGATACCCAGATCCGTCAAACACTTCGACTCAGCCTTGTCTAGTGTGCCAGAAATGCAGATGGATATATGGTTTTGAACCAAATAAAGACGGCCATAGATTTTTATGTATAAAAGAAAAAAAAAGCTCCTTTTTAGTGCAAAGAAACTCAGATGTCAGTTAAGAAACAGCTGCATATCAGGCCTGTCTGCTCTTTGTATTTGGCCTTAGGCTGTTGCTTCTTAAGGCGTCAGAGATTCATTCCCTGTGGCAGGCAGTGGAAGACTTATTTCCTGTGAAGTTTCCTTCTTCAGATGAACTTGCAATTAGGAAAGACATCTCTGCTCCTGTAGTTATTTCTTTTTTCCAGAACTGCCCTTGGCCTTCTTCCTCAAAACATGGCTTAAATCTTAAAAGGGAATTTACATAGCTTTCAAGTTTCTTAGTCAAATGACCCTGGATGAGTGTCATCACTTTATTACATTTTCCTTGTAGGTGGTTTGTTACTTCACTTTCCCTTTAATTCTTCAGATCTGGAAGCGTAAAGCAGTGAACACAACCTCTTTTGTTCATAGTTTGTGCCACTTGGTTGAAAATTTAGGGACATCACCTCTGTGATAGACATAAGATTTGTTTTTCAACTGTTCTAGATTCCAGCTCACTCGGGAGGAAAAGAACAACAGACAGGGTAAAAAAATCTTGATTTCCAAAATTAAATTCGCATTCTAACCCATATTTAGGCAAAGTCCTAATGAAACTTCACACATATTATATGAGAAAGAGGCCATGAAATATATAATACTTCAATATACAAGCAAGCAAAATACTCCTTAGACCTCATTTTTAAACTGCAGTTCAATCAGCATACTCCAGATGGCACGCAATGATGATAAAATTATGCATGTGTTACTCTGAGGGATGGAATATGCAAACAGAAGTAGCTTGTTAACACAAAGCCTCTGGAAAACACTTTCAGGATTGACACAGTCCTCTGCACACTCAGAAAACAAAACTTTTGATTCTTTAAAACAGATAGTGTTTGGAAAAACAAACAAACAAAACAACCCCCTCTGTGCTAATATGAATTATAATGCAGGAAACGCGAATGTTTGAAGAATTACCATCCTTTATATGCTAATAAATATTGAATGGCAGATGTTTTCCAAGCAGACAGATGATTAATTTAGCCCTAAGTTACAAAGAAATACAAGATATATGAATTTTTAAGGCAGAATATTACTTGAATGTAATTAGAAGAGATATACAAATAACATTATATTAGAGACGTTACACTACCTTTTCCTCATTCTAAGAAAAATCCTCCTGATTAATCCTAATTAAAATGGGTGCTGCAAACTGGAGAAGGAAACCATATCTGAACATTTGTGTGCTTAAATTTCAAAAATAATTCCATGAGACATTATACGTGCTTGTGCCTATGACACAAGATAGAAGACAACTCTCTGATTGCATTTTAGCAACTGATCAAACCCCATATTGTACGAAAATTTTACAGACAGTTGGTGAGGCTTTTGAATTTTGAGATAAATCTGTATTTCAAGTGAAATGCTGAATTGTAAAGGATGTTAGTGATGGTTCTGACTTTGTGCTGAATGAGGACTATGTTTTTGAATAATTACAGAAATAATACAAAACCATTTCTGGAACTTCTACAGTTTCAGTGTTAATAGAATTTCCAACAAAACTGCAGTTATATTACAGAAATCCTTCAAAGGGCCTGCAAATTAACCTCCTTCCTTTGCTGGCCAAAAGGCAACCTTCAGGCCTCATGAAAATGAAGCACCGGGCCCATTTTAGGCTAGGCAAATGGTAAAGGGACTGTCTAAAAGCAACAGAAAACGGCACTAGTAGAGCAGCTTTCCCTACAACAACCCTCTGAAGCGTATTTATTTTAAATAGTTTGTTCTGTATTCTAGGTGGTTTTAGATAAATGCCACAGCAATGCTCTTTGTAAATGCACAAATCTAGGTAAGCACTGTATTGTGCGAGGGGGCAAGGTTTACTTTTTGTAGTTCCACACGTTGATTCTGATGAACATTTCATGCAAAAGGAGTTTCTGTAGTAGAACATTTCAGAATTCATGAATAGTAATTGAGCCCTTTAGTTCTGCACTAAACTTAAATCCATTATTCTCCATTTAAAGCAGACACATCATGTTGCTCTACAGAACACTGCTCTGTCAATTCAGTGCTTTTTTCAGTGAGCTGGGCTAGAATATTAAGCACTCTTTGCTCTCAGTATTCTTGCTGTGCTTGGCACATTTGGATTCCATTTGAAATAGGCAAATAGCAATTCTGTTGTTCATAATGAATAGCCTATACGTGTATATGCACCTTGCCTTTGAAAAGGGGAGCATATATTATTTGCCACATCTTGAATCTTTGGCAACCAGCCTGCTTCATTTCCTTTCGCTCTCTCTCTTTCTCTGCACATCAGCACTGAAATGTAAAATGTAATAAAAGTCCCTGACAGATTTCTGTCTTCTATACCAAACAAACCAGTCTGCTTTGGCATTCAAAGTGTACTTTTTTTTTTTTTCTGTCATAGACAAATTAAAGAAATGCATGTAAAAACAAAGAGTTAAGTAAGAAAGATTAAAGTTTCTGAAAGTCGCCTTCCATGATGAACATTTTCAGGCATTTGCTAGAATGTAGCTATTACTGTGTTTAGGTTTTAGTATGCTGATGCAGCCAGATGTCTGTCTCTATGGTGCTTGGGGAGATACAATTCATTCTCTTCCAATATATATATATATTTTTTGGTGACTAAAGTTCTATGAATACATAGCTTAAACCCTACTAGCATGTTCTGTTAAGTTTCTGCACTAGAAGGATTTTATGTTCATCGTAAGCAATAAATCATGCAATTTTGCTTAAATGAATTATCTCGTTTGAGAATGGTGTGCTAAGCTGAATTTTATGAAAGCGTGCCAAAATCTTAAATTTCCAGCCTCCCAATTTTTTCCCTGTTAGCTAAAGTCCTGTTACATTTAGATCTCCATTTATAAGGTTTGCCTGCACAGAAGCTGTGGGGAGGAGGAATTGAATAGAGAGAGCATCTGAAAAAAATGATCTGTATCTTTTGCTTAACACCTTGCCTGCACCTTTTCCCATGACTAAGAGAAATTATACAAGGAAATCTCTTATTTCCATGTGTAGCGTTAAAGTAACCCCAAAATCATGTGATTCTAAGGAGAGATTACTATGATGTTTACATGGCAATCCACAGAGAGTGTGATGTTTCTCTCTCCTGTACCAGCAAAGTTGAAATATAGCTGTATAGAATAGTTCTTAGTTTCTCTCTGATCCACTTAGTGTATGAGGTTGAGATATGAAACCTACTGTTTCTGTCTGCATTGGCTGATGGTATTTTTATTTGTGTATCAAGTAGATGTTAGGGTAAACATGATCAGCAAAAAGCTGAAGATGCCAACATTATGATGTGGTTTAAAAATGAAGGTTGTTTAAAATGGACATCACAAGACTTTACTAGCAATTAGCGAAATTTAGATTGAAATACCTCCATGGAACAGTCTTTGGGGAGAGAGTATACCCAGCAAGGGTTTCTTCAGCACAGCACATGTGGGTTCCAGCTGTCACAGCACCCATTTATACCTCTCTTTGCCAGCTGCTGATGACACTGAATAAGCTACATGTTTTAGCTGGTGTAACACTAATATAAAGGGAATCCCCAGTTTACAGACAGCTAGCAGCACAACATGTTTTGAGAAGACCTACAGAAATATTCTGGTCTTCCCAGCTCAGAGGGTGTTAATGAAGTGCTTTAAGATTGCCAATTATATCTGTCTTGTTTGAACTGAAAGATGTCTGAAGAATGGTGATGGTAGTTTAAAAAATTGTTTAAAATGCAAATCACTGCCTTGCCTCACAATCAATTTTTCAAGAAAATAAGAAGGTAACACTTCAGAATTTAAAGACTGCAATTTGAATTTAATATTAATGCTTGGATGCTTGGATTGCAAAGGTAATTGACCCAGAGTCTAATGTAGTGTACAAAGTAGATGCTCACCCAGAAAAGCCTTTTTTTTTTTTTTTTTTTTTTGGTTGGAAAATTGAGACATTCTGCTATGGGCTGGGTTTTGTTCCTTGCAGAGGTCAAACCAGTGTCTGTTTGAAAAATTCATGATCCAGAAAAGGTAATTTTTAATGAATATTTATGAGAGATGTCCTTTCTTATCAGAGCTGTGCAAGTTTTCAGAAGCTTGCCACTAAGTCTGGCTTCTGAATTTTAGCAAAAAGCTTCTGAGTTCAGTCTGAGAAAATAGTCAGGTTACATTTTTGTCTAGCTTTTTTGGCTTTATCTCGTATGTATATTTTTGCCTAGTAAGATAGATCACTGTGATGCTTGTGTAATGGAAAATATGCAGTTGTGTTTGGTTTTTGTTTTTTTCCTATAGGAGACCAGCACTTTAAGAAGGTTAAGGTTTTAAATTAATTCTGTTATTTCAGTGTTAATTACTTTAAAAAATTGTCATGAAAATAAATGTAAGCTGATGAGTTTATATAATTCATTTCTATAATAAACTGTGCATAGCTAGAGTTGCTGAAGATCAATAACTAGAAGGCTTTTCTAGACTAGTTTGCTTTTTTGAGTCTGAAATATTAACTGCAAAGCCTCAGAGTACTGTTGAACAATGGGCAAAAGTAATATTTCTTTTTCAGTTGTTTTTGGTTTTAACATTATTTCAGCACCTAGAAAAAAGAAGCTGAGATTGGTATCTGGTTTTGTGTTCCTAATGGCTCTTAACCACTGTGTGTCTGAAGAGCTTGTTGTGTATGTGGCAGAGAAGAAGAGGGATCTGGAGCCAGAAGTGCTCCAAGGTGCAGCAACTTGCCAAGGCCATGCGTCAGGAAAAGGCTGAAACATTATCATGACCAACTTCCAGACCAAGTCTTGTATTCCCTGGGCAATGTTGCCTTTCAGTTAGTCCATGAAAATATTTCAAGTAAAAATACTGCTCCTGAGGATAGATAGAGTCATAAAGAATAATTAAAGTACTGGATTCTGATTTCCTCTCACAGTTACACAATTTACTGTGTGAAATTTCGCTCACTCTCCTCTCTTCTCCCTTTTTTATATCTTTTGTGTGTTGAAAAGACTTTACATTTCCATGTTACTTTATTTCTCACCTGTGAGAGGTTTAGCCAATTTGTCCTATCCTCCTTACCTGAAATATTTTTTTGTCTTTTACGTCTTATTTATTATTTTATTGTAGATTATGATATAATTATGTATATGCTGTTTTAAATAATGCATTTTAAAGTATGCAATTTTATCAGAAAGATGCATCTTTTATATAATGCCACTTTGCTAGGTGCCTTTACAGCTTGTGACCATCCTGGGGCCAGCATCAAAGGGAGAGATGTTTAAGGTACATTCAGCGAGAAAGGACTCTGATAATGCCACTGCAGTCTGAATTTCTGCTCTTCCTGTTTAAGAGTTTCCTCTCATTTCTGGTGCTCTAAGCTGTCTCCCTCCGGAATTCCTTTCAGAGTAACTCCCAAGTGAATGGGAATTATTCATGATTTAATTTAACATAGAAGTACAATTCTCAGCTGGTACGTAAGAAGGCATAGAGGTAGTACATTGTCTTGGAGCTCTTTTTGACTCTATAGCTGGTAAATGGTGACTTTGTAGACAATATCAAAAGTCGTATTACCTTTCAGTGGAATCTGATAAGGTCCTGGTGAAAAACAATCGCCTCATGGTAAGTTCTTGAGTCTCTTTGGTCCCTTTGAAACATTTTAATGTCAATTATATGTATAAAATATACATTTATCTGAAAAAAATAGGGAGATGTATTGTAACAGGTAAAATGTAATTGTCCAAAATCATAGTTGAGTGTTTTTGATATTTTATGAGGGAAAACAAACAAACAAACAAACAAACAAACAAAACAATGAAACAACCACCAACCACCAAATAAGTAATAAATACGGGTAAATTTTCATAAATACCTGAACAAGGTAGTTTCAATAGTGTTTAGATTATTTGGGAATCTACAAGTTCTAACGAGTGTTGCTGAAGTTAAATCATAAATAACTCCCTAAAACTGTTAATGTTATGCTTGCTTGTGTATGCCTAATAAATAGAGAAGGAAGAATCTTGATGAACAGCTGTTTTTGGAAAGTAGGTAAGGCAAGTATGTGACTACCTGTTTTGACTATCTGTCCTTGTTTTAGATAACTATGTCTAATGGATTTGATTAAAAGTGTGATAGGGTGTATGATGTAAATCTAACCATTATATTTCAGAAATCACTTTGAATTACAACAAAACAGTACGGGTTTAAATCTAGAAAATTAGAATGGTTAAGGTCCTCTGTTGCTTACACTTAAACTTGGCTGACACTGTCTATGCCATTTTCCCTCTTCTTTGATTATGTATTTTTCGTCTCACATCAATGAATGCATTGGAAGGAGTCATTCTGTGACCATCTTAATGATTTCTCCTGTGCCTTCACTGCTCATGCATAATTTAACTTTAAGAAGATCAAGTAGGAGTGGTGGTTAACCTGACTGCAACCTTCCAAAATAGATTGTTTTGATGTAGAAAATCATACAGTGCTATTGTTGGACTTCTATTTTTTTTCCCCAAGAACTTTTTGCAATGTTGCTTATGTTGATTAATAATGGGGAGTGTTCTCGAAGTGCAAAATAAAACATCTTTTAGAAATAGCAATAAGTACATGATGAGACATATAAGTGGCTACCAGCTAACAGTACCTTTCTCTGCCTCTTTTCCTTCTCCTTTGTATCATCCTACATCTACATACAGTCTGTTTCTCCTTATTTCCCTCTTGTGCAGTTTGAGACTACGTATCAAATTGTTTTGCATGGGAAATAAATAGTAATATACTGACAACTCATGAAGATACCTTGTTTTTTTCTCATCAGTGACTGCAGTCAAGAGTCATCCTTAATAGCTTAACTGATTAGTCCTATTTAAGAAATAATTTCTGCCAGGTTGAAATATATGCCTCTTTGTACTAGGCAGTCTCTTACTTCATCACTACCTACCCTCCTCCTTCACTCCCCTGCTGCACTGATTTCTTCACTCACAATTTGGTTGCTTAACTTATTCTGGCTGGACACTGTAGAGACAATTCAATAAGCTGACTGAAATGTATCTTCTCCTCAGGTCAAATGCTTTTAAGAAGCTGGTAGTTTCCAGCTGGAAAAAGAAGGTAAAAGCTTTGATATTCTGTGTCTGTCTGGTTGGCAGGCTCTGGATAAGCAAAATAACAGAAGCACCATCTTTTTTTTATTTTCTTCTTTCTTCCCTAACATCTAGAGATAGAGGCGAAAGGTCATTTTTATTACAATTCAGCATATACAGAAGAATTATTGTAGTAGAAATGCAAAAAAGTATCTAAACACCCTCCATGGTGACCTGAATTTTTTGAAGTTATGTGTAGGTTTTAAAGAGAAGAGAAACAGAAATAGTAACCACAGATGGATTTTTTTATTTTGGGACAATCTGTAAATCACTCTGCCAGAAGCCAATAGTGTTTAAATACCCTACTTGTCTTCTTATTTGTGGGTGCTCTAAGAGCAGGAACATGCAAACAGGTGCATGTCTGATGGTGCAGGACAGTCTGCTGGCAGGAGGAGTGAAGGCATGCAACTGAAGAAACGGGTGCAAGAGCACTATATGCTTAGGGTCACGGTAGTCTTGCTTTTGTCACTGTATGTAGCAGTATATAATGGGTTGCCAAAGGTTAGAGGGGAGGGGGAAGATCAACAATTTTGGAAATCAGTGTCAAAACCAAATTGATAGAAAGATTGTGGTTAATCTTAACTGGATTTAATGATTATTTTTGACTGCAGATTTTTTCTGAACAGAAATGGCTGTCTGCTAGCTGTGATTTTTAAACAGTTTTTTGTGGGTTTTTTGTTTGTTTTTGTTTTGTGGGTTTTTTACGTTTTCTTTTTGGTTTTTTGTGGGTTTTTAAAATTATTATTATTGTTTTTTTAATTAGGACAAGCTTTTTTACTCATTTTGGCCTCATACTTGAATTGCCATCTGGGTTTTAGCTTACATAGATCAGTTGTTCAGCTCTGCTCCTGATACAGTGAAATAGTTAAGCATTTGCTTCATGGCATCACTGAAATAAGGTTTAAGATTTGCTACTTTTGCTTTAAAAGATCTTACAAATGAACTAGTCATTAATCAGTCACTAGAAATATCAGTAGCCACATTTAATAAAATCAAGGCCTGTGTATCCCCTGGACAAAAATGTCAAAGAAGGTTTAGCCTAAAGTGGCACTTAGTGTTCCAAGGGCTTTTTTTTTTTTTTTGTGTCTCTCTGTATTCTTTTGAAAAGGATAAAGAAGCCAAGTCAAAACCACAAGCACTCATTTATGTCACTGAAATCCTTAAACACTGAGAATGAAAAGCATCAGTACACCCCCAATAATGTGACTACAGCGGCTTTTTTGTCTCAAGGGCATCTGCTTCTGATTTCTGGACAGCAAAATTTCTTTGTCTTCCCCCAAAACATGCAGCCTACTTTCAAGGCCTGGAGCCTAACTGGACTTTGCAGCCTTTCATCACTTCCCTGTCAGCCAGGAGTTCTGCAGCTCTGAAATCCGCCTTGGTGTGGATTTATCTCTCAATTTGATGTCACAGCTTGGTTTTGATGTACCTTCTCCTCAGGGAGCTGCTGGGCAAGGTGTTTATAAACCCCTACTGAGAGGCCCTCCAAATAAACGTATAAAAGTTGATTCATACATGTGCAGTACCTTATTCATTTCTAAAACTATCATGGTAAAAAGAGTGATTATAGAAATTCAACCACCCTATCTGAAAATAGAAGATGACATTTTTAGAAACCCCGTAGTGTCAGAAGAAAGCTAACTACTATTGAATGTAGTGAAATGTAATCAAGTTGTGAATAACCTGTAATTCACATACTTTACAAAGGATTTTAAAATAGCTTTCTGGGGTTGAAGTAATTTTCCCCCTATTATTATACTTATAAATAAAATACCTTTTTAGGATTCTCTTAATTTGAGGAATGGAGAATCTAAGATCACAGTAGTCTTCAAAAGAGGACTCCAATGTATGTAATAATTGAATAAGCTCCTTAATATAATCTCTGTTGGGTACTCAGACACATTTGAAAGCCACTGCAAAATTCGATACTCCTCCGCAGCTCCACCAACTCTTTTGTGCTTCCAAAGTATCAAGAATGAAGTTTTAAAAATCATAGAGGCAAGGCACAGAAGAGAAAGGCAGAACAGGAACCCTCAGTATGCTGGGCAGATTGTGAGCTCCTCTTAAATGAACACAAAAATTATTCCACAGCACCACACAATCAAGGGTTCCTTTTCAATAAGCCAATAACTCATGTACCACTGCTGGATTGCTTGGGGAGCCTTGTTCCTGTGACAAACTGCAGCTGACATTTTGGCTTAGGGCAGAAATTGGTATGCGACGGGACGGAAAGCTTAGTCACCATCTTTCTTAGTCTTTCTTTTCTCAGCCATTGTGGGAATTACGTTACTTACCACATTTATTTTCAGCCTTCTGTATTTTAATTGATTTTGTGCTTTCTGACCTTTTGAACTCAAAGAAATTACGTTTTAACAGGGAGAATTTGGGAGGTTTTGTACAGTTAATTGATGATCGTCACTATAAGCAGAAATAGCAGTCGTTTAAGTCATTGTCTGGGCTTATAGAAAAATACTGTGTGAGAGGACATTACTACAGGTTATTTTAAAAATACAGACGTGGTCAATGATTTTTGTTTAATTAAGAATATATGAATTAACACCTAATTAAAATAGTAAAAGTAAGAAAAAAATATTAAAAAAATGAACTGCATGGAAGAGCTACCTGAAGGTACGTTTTACGCTGGAAATACCCATGAAATATACTTGATACATCACTCTTAGTTATCTGTTAATTGGTTACTGAAATGAAATACAAATATACCACAGTAAAATGTATACTCCTTTTAATTAAGCAGTCACTGCTATTTAGAGGAGTGAGTGTCCATGAATGCTCTTTATGTTTGGTAAAATGTTCTGTTAATATTTTCAAGAACAGTCTATAAATAGGCAGTCTAATCAATGCTCCTTGATTTTAAAAACTTGATTTTTACTTATGTGAAGGAAATTCAAACTAACATTATTTTCCTTTCTAACTAAACAGGAGCCCATGAGAGCCAAGCTAGAATTTGTATCCTGGCTTCTGTCTGAATATTTTGTCTTTGGTTTTTTTTGTTTTTTTTTTTTTTCTTTAATTAAAGTGAAAATTCAAAGCAAAATGTTGTGAAACTCAGCCATTTCTGTGGTGTAAGATCCCTGTATTAGAGACAACATAAAACTTTTAACAGGATAAAGTGGGAAATATTGCTAAGAATCCCTGGAAGCTTGTCTCACTGACTTTAAAAATAACATTTTCCATATAAATAAAATAATTGGCCACCTCTTTATCTCTAGAAGAAAAGTTATTCAGAAGAATTTAGGCAACAAGTGGAAGACCATCTTCACATTTAATTTGGTGTGAATCTGTGGCAATTAGATACTAATGAGTTGTTCTTGCAAGCTGTATTGACTCACTGCTTGCCACTCTGAATAGCACCACTGGGTGGTTTGTGTTATTGGCTAGAGTCTGTGGATACCCTAATTTGAGCAAATGTCCCGCTGATATTACTCAGAGAAACACTTGCGGTTGCATAGTTGGAGTTCAGCTCCATAATATGCAAGGATTATAGGAAGATAGTAACAACAACTGTGAAGTGAGCAGAACTATTTGAGGTGAGTAGCATTGTATTTAGGAGTTTTCAAATGGTTGGCCTTTAAATAGTAAAAAATAGCATACTTAAATTGCATATTGAACTTTAGAAGGGAATTAACAAGTTGTGATTAAAATGTGATTTTTTTTAGCACTTGTGTTTAATTTCCTTCTGTGTGTATTAAGCCCTGCTTTGTTTTTTTTGTTGTAACGCTATGCAGCTTTCAATTTTCTCATGTCTTTGACAAGCTGCTCTTTTTTAACATAACAATCCAGCTTTGAAAGCTATTAAAATTCAGCAGATGCCTTTACCTCAGGCTACTTAGAGGGATCAACCAGAAGCCTGCAACTTCGGGCTGCAACTACTACTTTTCAAAGTGCACATCTGCATCTCTTGATTTGTGGAGCAACAGTGACAACCAGCGGCCGGTCACCTAAAGTTGGCCGAGTTATTCATTGTGGATGTCCTTCAGATTACCAGCCACCCACATCCATTCGTCAAAGGTAAAGGACAGAGCTAATTTATTTCCTTTTACTTAACTGTGGTGATGAGTTGAAAATAAAAGAGTGCTTCTCTTCAGATGCTCTGTAGCAACTCAGTAGCTTCTCTTCTGAGAACAGATGTGCTCTAGCAATTCAATACAGATCTGCCACATTTCTATTAAAAAGGTACCTACTGATCCATGTTGTTGTTCTATGTTTCAGTAGCGTTTCTATGTGTGTATGGCCATTAAAGGTTTCAGTGCATTGCTGGTGGTATATGACATGCATCAAGTCAAATTTACTGTGCAAAGCAATCATGTTTAGTTCTTCTGAAGAGACACAGAAAATGTTTGAAGAAACAGATTGTCCTTTTCTACTGATTGGCAATTAATACATATAATATGTGGCACTTGAATGTAAATAGTTTGAGGATAGCTTGCATTTTAGTTTATGATTTATTCCTTAAAAATACAAGTTTTATGTGTGAGAGAGAGTTGCTCTTGGTGGACATACTGTAGAAGCTGGGTAAAAATAATAATATTGACTGCTTTTTAGTTTAATGAAGATAACAGCTTCATTTACTCTCTGAAGTCTGAGCTAGCTGTACTTCTCCAGTGGTCCTCTCAGAATTAGTGGGATTATTTTTGTGGAGAGGTGCCCTTAAACTTGAAGAAGATGCCAGGACTCAGCCCCAAACTGTTTGGTTTATATTATTTAGAATTGTTCTGTGCATAACATTTGCAAGGCAAAGAGTTTATATCAGGCTGGAAATACCAGTCCGCTAAGCATCTTATAACATTTGTCCTCCTTATAAAAGAACTTTTTCTCCCCAGTATACAGGAGAGGAAGAGGAAGGAGAAGGGAAAGAAAGGGNAGAAGAGAAGAGAAGAGAAAAAAAGCGGGGGGGGGGGGAAGGAAAAAAAAGAAAGGAAAAAAGAGAAGACTCTACAAACCTTTATTTCATCTTCCCTGGCACTGCTTTACGAGTGCTCATGGCAAATTTGCTTCTGTAATCATAACTTGAACCCATCTGGGAATGAGATTGGCTGCTAGCTTAGTATTTCCACTTAACATATTCATGATTAGCATGCACAGAAGGAGTAGAATTAGGATGAATGTTTTTGGAACAGTATAGATAAATCCTCATAAATGTAGTACAACAGCTCTGGAAATGCACAGTGCTGAAATGTAATGAAGCTGAACTCTGTAGAGAGTTTGGTATTCTCAGTACCATGCCTCTCCTAATGAACTCATTTAGATTAGAAAATGGATTTAATATTTTATTGGAATTAACCTGAGCCAGTAAAGAGGATTACAATTTCTTTCCATAAATATGGTGATATTACAGGGTGAGGTAGTATGTTACATGAATATTAAGCATTTTGTGAGCGTTGTCATGAAGCCAGAAAGAGTATAACGTAATTAGGTTTTAATATAGTGATACTGTTCTTATAATAATTAAATTTGGAAAGCAATAAAAGTATATTTGAAAATTATTTAAATCCATATTTTGTTGCATTTTTAAAACTTTAAAAATCCTTAAAATGAAAATTATGCCATGTTTTCCCCAAACAATCAATTACAAGAGCTTGTTTTTAAACACGGAAAGCTAAAAATACCACAGATCCTTAAGACAGGAAACAAGACACAATCTAGGAAAGAGGAAATACTAATTTTACTAATATTACCAGCTGAACTGCAGTGTACAGTGTGCTGGAGAATAACTCTGAGCCTGAGGGAAGTACAGAACAAATATAGGTAAGGCCAAACAATTCAGAATGAATGGAATTGTATGTATGGACTGACTTCGTAAGAGAATTTCCCCCTTACTAGCAAAGCTTTTCACTTAAAATGCCTGAATATACAGATTTAATTTGTAAGGTCACTAAGGATTGTTTCCTTGGTAGGAACCTTTCAGCAATTTAGTTCAAGAGCAGAGTAATATTTACAACCTGTTTAGGTTATGAGAAAGATAACAACAGAAAACCTGACACAGTCAGTCCTCAGAGTGATGGGTTTTGTGCTGGAAAAAGTAATCTTAAATACAAAGTGGTCGGATGGGATTGTGGAAAGAGAACAATCTCAACAAATAAGTTTTCTGAGGATGGACAGGTAGTAGTTGCGATAGCTAAACAAGAAAATATACCATGTCATGACTATGGTAGCTAGAATAAAATGAAGTAACAATAAAATAACTGTATTTAATGTGAAAGAATTTTTTTTTCAGCCAGACCGAAAAGGTACATTATGCGGCAGCATAGAATTTGCTACAAGGCTACGTATGTTTGATCACTGTTGTCTGGCCAGGGTTTAATATGGTTCAGAAATTCTGGAAGAGTCCAATAATTTATAATTTTCTTACATTGCAATCCGGATTGAGCATTGGAGTAAAAATTCAGAAGTAAAAAAAAAAAAGAGAAAAAGAATTAGCTGTGAAATCTCAAGGGTTTACATTAGTTTATTGAGCCTGAAAAGATATTTCCAGAATATTTCCCTTGCTCAGGGAAGATGAATAATGGGAACTTGTTTAGTCTCCGTTGGTCTGGGTCTTGTTGTAACTAAAAATACCCTCAAAATTTGTGACTACTGTTACACTTAAACAGCATGGGAGATGTAACTCAGTTTATTCAAGAAAGCAGGATCCCAGTTGTGAGTCAGAAAATTATAGAAAAATTATTACAGGAGGAAAATATATTTCAATGTTTTGATGAGTCATTTCAAACCAGTTTGCATGTTGGTACTGGCTGTATCCTTAATGCACTCAGGAACCTTTCGTTATTCTTAGTATCACAGATATTGACAAAATCTTGGAACTGCTGGGATTTGTGCATACTTCTCCTCAAAGACAGATCTCAACAGACCTTAATTTGCAAAATGTTAATTTTTAAAAACTTGGCTGATGCCTAACTGAGAGGTGATAAATTCCATCTTGGATTTCCACTATTTTTGAACAAGTGTATTCATATTAATGGACTGGTAAGTTAATGTTATTAATCACACACAAAAAAACCCCACAAACAAAGAAAAAAGAAAAACAAGAAAGCAAACAGGAAAGAAGATCTTAAATTTATTTTTTCACTTTTTTTTTTTTCCTGAATTTTGGGGGTTGTTGTTGTTGTTATCATTGTTATTTTCTTGGTTTCGTAGATCTTGGAATTATTTATGTGCATCACTTATTTTGCATTCCTGCCATATTTATGAAAGGAAGTTACGTACTCACTGATCTACATAATATTATCGTGCTTGGCCATCAATTATTGTGGTACCAGCCTTTTGCTTTATTCTGAGTGCTACCAGCCTCAACACTTCTTCAGGGAATCTGCCTTTCTTTCCTGAGAAACGAGAATCACCTCTTTGGCTTTTCCAGTCAGACACTGTGAGTAGTGAAAAGGAAAGGAGATGAGAGCAAGAGGGATGGAAACAAGTGAAAAGACCCACTGGATACTTTCTTCCCCCTCACCTTTCCTCAGCTTTGTTTAAATAATTTCCTTGGCTTCCTGAGCCAGTTCTGACAGCAATTTTTTTTTTTTTCCTGAAGAGGTAGGAAAACGCCAACCAAGCCTGGCCAAAGAGATTTGCCTCAAGGCAGGACTGAAATTCCCTGGAAGGCTAAAATGTTGCATATCATTGTACGAGTGGCTTCTCCTTGCAGGAAAATCTCAAGAGATGGCACTCCTTTTTATTGAATTTTGATCTTCCTATGCTTACAGTATAGTCATAGGTAAAGTTGCATATTGGGCTTGAAGAATAAGTGTATTACAATGACAAATGGTGGAACTAAAATTTTAGTAACGTCTTAATAACACAACATTGAGTTGTAATTGTCCTTTTGTTATAAATACATTTTCTTCCTTGGGCTTTTATCTCTGTTCTCACTCAATTTTTTTCATTTTCATAATTAATTAAAATGGCAATGTTCTATAACCAGTGATTGAATTACATGATATTACTTGCCTAAGGCGATCAAAATTAATCAAAATAAGGAGTGAAAGTTTTGCTATTTTTAATACTGCTGATTTGATTCCTGGGGTTTTGATCAAATTAAATGAAGGATCAAATTAACCAGTGATTAAATTGAGTAAAAGGCACTTTGTATGCCCGAAATATATTTTAATTTAATTAATTTCAAGACACAAAATATTAACTGGTGTTTTAAAAATTCATTTGAATTTCTCTGTTTAATTTTCTAGAAACTATTTCCTTCTCAAGGTTAGAACCTTTTACAAGAGAAAAAAACCACACTTTTAAAATAATTTCCTGCTTAATCCTTTCAATTTCCCCCCATGCTTTTTATGCTTTCAGAGAATCCTTTGCACTCATAAACTATTATTCCAAAGCTTCTGAACTCAGCCTACAAAGACTTGATGTGCCAAAGGCCAGTTTAGCAGAAATCTGAGACTCCCCAGAACAGAACTGCCAAACTAAGCAGATGTTTTTGACTGCTAAAAACCTTGAGCTATTACCATTTAACCCGTGCATTTGCAGGTGTTACCATTTTGTCATATAAAATTTCATTTCTATTTTGCTATAAGCTAGTTCATGTCGTGTTTGTTTAATGGGCTGGGTCTACTTTTTAGTGTACACTGCTACTTGCAAAGAAAATGAAAAATAAGCTTTTTCTCATGATGCCCAAATAGTCTGCATGAAAACAAAAATAATTCACAATTTTTTGTTCGTGTGGTAAAAAAAAAGCTGCAGACTTTGGTCTTGACTGCTACTAGAAGTGTGCAAACTGATGGAAAGTGGCTGACCCAGATGAGGCACAACTTCAAAAATCTGAGGCAAGAGGTACATTCCTTAAAGGCACTTTTTACTTAATGTTTAACTTTCCTCAGCATCAGAGAATAGCATAGCAAAAAGGCAATGTGAGGAACGGAGTTCAATTTTGTGAGTCACAATGTTGGGTAAGAGTTACCAGACATTGAAATGCTACTCTTCCACTCTACTATTAACAGGAGTGAAATAAAGCTACATGTCAAAGATTGATTAAAAATACTCAGTGTTGTATATCAAGGCTGAGTGTATTTATGCATTTGAGGCACTTAGAAATTTCAAGCAGAATGTCAGAATGTATTTGCTATAAGTGGAGTCTAATCTCATAATTCTTTAAGTCCTGGAAAAGGCATATGTAAAGGGTTATATCTATTTAGTGTGATGAGCATGGTCAGTCTGTTGCAGCTATTTTTGATTAATGCCTTTTTTTTCTCTCAGAAAAATAAACCAAAACCAACACATTTTAGTGGGAGGAGAGAAAAAATTTAAAATGGACACTTAGAGCAGAATGAAACCAGTATCATACTTGAAGCAGCGTTTTATAGTAACTTGTGGTGTCGTTTTGAAATAACCGTTACCAAGACATGAACAACTGGCACAAGCTGCATCCTGGCTTATTTTGTGCTTCTGTGCATTGGAATGGTTGTTAGTCAGTGGGAACGGAAGCTGTGAGATAAAATTTCGGTGTTGGCAGGTTGATAGTCCTGGTGATAACCTTAGGAGAAGTGTGTAAGACAACAAAAGGCACAAGATGCTGGACAGTTAAGAGATTTATGGCTGATAGAGCCAAAGAGTGGAGAAGCAATGGAGAACCCTAGCATTGCATAGCTTACAAATGTCATGTTTGTGGCCTTAACGATACAGTCAGCTTTACTCTACTGGCTTGTCTTACATTTACTATACAGGAATCAGCCTTTAGGATGCACACTTTCTTTGTGTCTCTGCTTGACATGGGTATTTTGCGTGTTAGGATGCACAGTGTCTTCATAAAGGTGAGATATCTGCTGGTGCCGCCTAAGTCTGTAGGCACCTGCAGTTTTCCAGACTATTTTACTACATAGAAAAACACGATGTCTTAGAAACCTTACATGCAAAATCGCTTATAGAATCTAAATTGATTACCTGTCACATTTTTAAATTTATATTTTATAATGATTATTTAATTCACTGGGAAAAAGATTTCGAGGTTCCTCTTCTGGCCTTGCTATCAATTTGGAAACAGAGTTTGGACCTGCATTTCAATGCCTTTTTATTTCTACTCACTGACTTGCAAAAATGTATTTATATTATATGGTTCTTGCACGTCTAATGCATTTTAAGATCCCTGGATAAATGCTGTAATGGAGCAAAGTGCTTTTGTAGTGTTTGCCCTGTGCATGTTAAAACTGCAAATAAAATATTTGGGAAATTGTTTTCATGAGTGTTATCAAAAGTATTTTGAGAAATGCCTGGAACTACAGGCAGAGTTTGATGCAAAAGGTCAGGTATATATTTCTATTGCATCCTTGACAGCTATTATATTTTCTGTACCAGTTTTAACCTTGAATATCAGTTATATGACATCTGTGAGTTCTTGAACATTGTTTATTATTTTCTGAAATTTTGCTGATTTATAGAAGTAGTAACATTCCATTCAACTTATTTCTTCCTACTTTCCACTTAATTTTAAGAACTTATTATTTACAGTTATTTACAAAGATACAAACAGTAAACCCAACCTTTTTAAAAATTCTTCTACCTACCTGTTTTTTTTTTTTGTTGTGTGTTTTTTTTCCTTCTGGTGGACATAATAAAAATTCTTCTTCCTCTTTGGTGTTATGTTCTTTACATGACATCTAGAGGCCAACACTGATGTGAGCTATAATTAATCTTTCTGTGAGGCTTTATAGACCCATTGGTAAGCCAGAGATAAGAATCACACTGTCTGCATACATAAAATTACTGAACATCCCAAACCAAATCTGCATTCAGAAATTGTAGTTCATAGTGTCATTGTCCAGCAGGTATAAAAGATCTGTTGAGGAAAAAGAAAACAGTGTGAGAAACAAAGACTGCGTATATGCAATTCTCTGTGCATCTAATTCCTATACAAGTTGTACAGTAATCTAATTAGAGCATCTGACATTTGCCTATGAGAGCCAGAACCCTCTAGGTAATCAATAATGCTAATATAAAGTGCCTGATTAAATACACCTTCATTTCCATCTGTATTCTCAAGTTGATATGCAAATTTACCTTGCCTATATTATTTCTAATTCATGTCTTCTGATTCTTGCTTTTAACTATATCCATATGCATCTATCAAAAGACCAAAAGGACCAAATTTTGTGGTATAAAGCAGAATAAGTTATTCTGCTGTAACTTCATATGCTTCTGTGAGCTGCTTCAAAATATCTCGTTCAATAAGCTTGTTTCATTAAGTCATTGTTATGTATTTCTAAACATTACTAAATACAGCAGCAGAAAATAGCTCACATTGCTTTAGACATTGTTTGCGTAGCCTAAATATGGACCACAAACAATTATATTTTCATTTTTCTGCTTTATTAACAGAGAAAGCCAAAGATTCATTCTTTGATGATGGATGCATGAAAATACCCCTGTTGAAGAGAAGATCTTTTCCAGTAAATTGCTGTGCTTCTCAGGTCTGGTTTATCATTTTAGACTGCGTATTTTAAGTTCTTTTTTTCTCTGTAAGATTGCCTATCAGGTTTACTATAACACATATCCTGGTAAAAACACTCTCTCTCAGGATTCTACCCATTGATTAGCAATTAGCTAAGCTTGTTTCACCCTTGAACCGATGTTTACACTGAACCATCCTAACTAGTTTATAATTATTCTTACAGCCTCAAAACTTAGTTTGGGTTGCCAACACTCAGCTGCAGGTTCTTGGGTATGTGAGATCACTGTCAATAATAGTAACAATCTTCTGTATAACATTTTGCTGAAAGATATCATATTTCTTTAGAAGTCTTTAAAATCATATCGCAGTGAGGTCTTCATTTAGCCCTTCTACTCAGCCCCGTGAACCCTTTAGAGTGTCTGGTCTGGGATTGATGGGAGAGTCTGGTCCCACTGCCAGGGCAGGCAGGACCTGCCAGGCACCCTGCAAATGAAAGGAGAAGTTCCTGCCAGCGCCAGCACCAGGAACTGGAGAAATTAGTAGCACACTTAATGGAATTCCTGCTATGTTTGTCATGAATCACTAGCCCTAATTGGATATAGTTGGCAGTTTCTTCAACAAAATGCTGTTTTAGCCAAAATGTCAAACGCCATGTTGTTTTTTGCATTCTCATGGAGGATAATCATTATCTATTACTGTGTTTTTAAAATAATTTTAAATTATATTAATTTAGTACATTAACACTCTTTTTTAAAATACCAAAGACTGTGAATCAGTTTTATGCTTTGATGTCTAGACCTATGTCAGCACAATATTATAATGTGTTTAAAAGTACTTGAAGAAATTACAGGCTTAAATTTTGGTGACTGTCACTCTAACTTTCCTCCTTAAGTTACCCATATCTTTGAAATGTCTAATTTTTGGCTTGAATATTTCAAATAAATTCAGTCTACTCTGGAAAACCAAAACCAAACCAAACGAAAAATTAACATACACATACATATATTTCAGAAAAGTTTCTCTCTAGTTTCCTACCCCGTAAACTAAAAACAAAACCCGGAGACATAAAACCAAAGCAAAATAAAAAACCCTCTTTCCACTTCTTACTGTACAATTTAAATCACAGTTTTTCCTTCAGTGTATTCAAATACTTTAAGTGAACAAATGGAATAAGAATAGATAAAGGTGACTTAAGATAAAATAAGAAAGGATATTGAAGGCTTTATTGGAAATGCCAGAATATATTTACTTATAGGTTTCTCAGAAATATAATTTATAATTTTGTGTACTATGCACATAAGTATTTACAAATAGTAGTTTTGTATTCCTGAAGTTTTAAAATATGTTAAGGTGCATCCCCCAAGTATTCAAATGCTGTTTAAAAAAATCTTTTAGAATTAATTTCGTTTACCACCGTCCCATTTCATCAAGATAGGGTTACACAAGAGGGTTACACATGGGGGTTTACATTGCTTTGAACAAAGTTTAGAGGTATTTTTGTTTTATAATAATGCATTGCAGAGGTATTACCACATCCTTTTGATATTTTTGTGCTTGAAGAGCCAATTCATGTTCTATATAGTCTAAGAAATATATTTGTCTAGTGTTTTTACTGTATTTAAATTGCTTCAAAACTTGCATACTTATAATGCACAATAAGAATGTAATGTTACTCTATCAGTTCTGATTTTACCTATATCTTAAATCGTATTTTATTTCAACTTTAAGGGCAGATACATGAACACACCAAAGCAAGTAGAGCATGCCAGCCAGTTAAGTTGGATTTTATTGTTGTCTTGCCTCTCCTCAGCACTGCTAAACAGCCAGAGCATGTTGATGATGCAGAATTATCCTTAATTTGAAATATTAGTGCCATCAACATATTGTAAAAGGGAAAAAAGGACAGCTCAGCATCTGAGTCACAATTTCTACAAGCTCTATGGGGATGTATGATCACATTTTTCTTTATAGTGCTGCTTCCCTCAGCAGAAGGAATGGTGTGAAAGGGGAGTCTTTCAGGAACTGTTGCCCAAGTAGTATGTGGCCATGTGATTTCTAAATTACATGAGAATGGAGCTGAGTACTCCCTGTCTTACATTTATAATGGCTTTACCCAGTCTCCCTCAGACTCTTGATACATTATAAACACCAGAAGTCTTGCAAGCAAATTTGGTTGACTAATTAGTTCAGATGTCACAATGACCAACCAGTATTTAGTCTTATTGTGGTTAAATAAAAATTAGCTGATAATGGCAGATAATAAACTTCCAGTTTTCTTGAACCGAAGATTATATGCAGGAATTCAACAGCTTTTAAAAATAACCTTCAAGAATGTATAATATTTTCTTTTTGAGATCATTAGTGGAAAAAGACTGGCATATGCTAAATGGACCAACACTTTTCTTAAAGGAGTAACATTTTAATTAACTTTAATGCAGATTAATTAACTACCTTGTAATTTCTCAGAAAAATTAATTGTCCTCACAGGCTGTGTAGTAATTTTGAGGATAACACACTACATTCATCACTTACAACAAAGTCTTTGCAAGATAGAACTTTATCAATACCAACAGTGTAACAAATGAGTTTCCCCTTGAGTCTTCTCCAGACTGAGAGTCTCGGCTCTCTTGGTCTTTCTTCATAGGAGGGTTATTCCCTCCCTTGACCTTCTTTGTGACCCTCCCTGGACTCTCTCCAGTAGCTCCACCTCTCTCTTGTACTTGTGAGCCCAGCCCTGGACACAGTTCTCCAGGTGTACTGTATTCAGCACACTAGTGCTGAATACAGGGGAAGCATCACCTGACATGTTTGCAAATAACAAAAAGCTTTGAGAAATTCAGTTTCGTTTATCTGTCAATGACTTGAATAATCCTACACAGAATCAGATCAATGGCAAAGTCCTTTGGGACCCCATTTGATTCAATGCTTCTGGTTGGGTAATGACCGTAGATAATTGTTCTCCGAGTACAGCCATAAGGCCATTTTTCCCTTCACTCTATCAGGTTTTCACATAGAAACTATTTCCTAGAAATGAATATTGAAAGTCGAGACATACAACATTTGGTATAAATTCCATTCTCTACGCATAGACATCCAGTAACATCTTAAGCAACACAGCATAGCATAGAATAGCATAACATAACATATAGCATAACATAAAATAAAACATAACATATAACATAACATAACATATAACATAACATATAACATAATACATAACATAATCAACGCTAGAGAGTCATATCTGTCACTTATATGGTTGTCTTAGATGTCTTCATGGTAATGAATACTATATTTAAGCAACTTAATCCCATCCCTGCTCTTTGGATTTATTGAGTTGTTTTCCACTTTACCCTTATGCTTTTTAACTTCTTTTTAAAAGATTTTAGAAAGATTTGACATTATTTCATTATTTGCTCTTGACTGCTGTTACTTGTTTTCTTGTAATCTTCCAAATCTTCCAGGTGTTGTGTACTTTGGTTATTCATCCCAGAACCTTCCTAAGGAGTGAAGTTAAGCTGTCTGTTCTTAATTCCCTGGCCCATATTTTGTTTCTTCTTTCTCTTTTTTTTTTTTTTTGTCCT
>VWYH01010167.1:57266-215624 GCA_013399365.1 Pampusana beccarii | reverse complement strand
TTTTTTTTTTTTTTTTTTGTCCTTTCTAAAAAGAATCTCACTATACTTCATATTTGCTGCCTTCAACATATCAAGTGTTCTGAATAGCAGCTGACCACAAAACAATAATCGGTTCATGATAAAATAATGTAGCAATGCAAATATACCAGAAGTCAGTAATTTGCCATAAATAAATTGTTATCCTCTTTACCATTTTGCTTTCCCACACCACTGAATCCAGCATTGACACCGCAGCTTTGAGCATGTGGCCCTAACTGCTGAGCCTTGGATGCATCCTTACTTCTGCTGCATAGGGCATTATCTTTCTGTAGAATAAAACCTCAGCTCCTATCCACGAGGCATCTTCAGCAATAATAGAATTGTTGTAAAGCATAACACAATTTTAGACTTATATACATGCAGTTATACTAAATTCTGCTAATAGCAGCTTTTTGTTTGCATGTGCCTTCACAAGTTGGCACCCACAATCATAGCAAATCCTAATTTATCATGAGGGTAGCAATGTTTTTTACTGTTTTGAGGCAGCAGATTACAAACAATTCAAATACAAGTAATGTCCTACCAGTAGGATCTTTGCCACTTATGCTTTAAATGTATTTTTAGTGAACAGACCTTTAAGAAATCAATGAACAGCTCTGAAATGGTCATTTTTCAAATGGCTAATCTCTTCTTCAGCTTTTCCATTGTATCAGATATCAGGATCATTTAAGCACAAACTACTTTTCTCTCAGAAAATCTTTCCTTTTTTTTTTATCTCAAGTTTCAGCATCAGCTACTGGATTTGGGCAGCCCTTGGAATTTAAATACCAATACCTTCCAAAGGACTTTGAATTCCCTACAAGCACATATAAAATGAAACTAAGTTTAAAGATGATAATTAAAAGCACCTATATCTTGTGGTTTTCATGTACACAATACTCACATTCATTTCAATACAGACTTATTTTTGTCATCTTGTTACCACTGAGAATAATTTTATTCATAGGTTTTATGGAATAAGAATAGTTGATTTAGTACTGATATATCACCTTCAGAACCACAACAAAAAAAGTTACATGCCAGAGCAATAAAACTCTCGACCAGCTTTCTTGGCAAAAAAACATCTCTGTTTCTCAGTGGTTCCTATTCATACCACTGCTATTTCACAAGGGAAAATTTAAAGATAAAACTGTGTGCTTGAAATAATTGCATGTTTATTTTTGCATTAGAGAAAAAGACAGAGTGATATTTGTTACCTCCAAAAAAGAGATCTTAAGAGTCAGGATTTTTTACTTTATTATTAAATATTAAATATTTTCCAGAGTCAGAACAGTCTTTAAATATTAAATAAAGTAAACCCCTGGAAATTGCATCACCTCTACCTTTTAAACTACATATGCTAGCTTCTTGTTATATCTTTCGATGTGCTTCTTGGAATCTGTCATTCTCTTGCGCAATGACAGTAGTGCAGAAATGCAGATTGTAACTAATACCCTTGCGCTGGGGGTAAAGGAACTTCACATTCTTTTGGTGCCCTGTTGGAGTCCTTGAACAGCATTAAGCTCCCTTAGAGCACAAATTGAGGGATTTGTCTTTGATGAGTCATTGTAGGTTCAAGATCTACACCAGTGTTAATGAGGTGGTGGTGAAATAATTTTATACTTTCAGATATGTACTACCGTGCATGCGATATGGCATAAATTAGAGCTACTACAGATTCACCAATTCCTTATTTTCAGAATAGCAATAACAAAAGGTCTTGCCATTGTGATGTAAAAAAAAAAAAAAAAAAAGTATCCTTGAGTTGCCAGGTCCCATGCAAGGTACAGGGTATTTAATTTTAAGTAATCCACAGAAAAGACAGCTTGAAAAATGGAAGCATAAATAGGTAAAGTGTATTTATATCTTTCGTTCACATATTTCATCTGTCTTGTTCTCATTAATCAGAGTCGAATGTTTCAAAAATTAATCAATTTATGAAGTCACTCCAGGAGTACACACTTGTACATTTCCTTCTTTTTATTAGTTTTAAGCAGGGATTTATTTAAATCAATGACTGACAAGGTTAATGATGCAAAGGAAGTATTTTTAGAAGGGTATTTGATTGGACTTTATAATATTTCCCCTATTAATTATTATACTTTCACTGACTCCTGCAAGGTTTTCCACTATGCCTTAATCTAGTTTTCAAGAAGTATTATAAAAGTTAAGATATCATCCATTAGATTTGATGTTTGCATGTTTCAAACAACAAATTATTCTTATGGGACTGTTTGTAAATTGAACTTCTGGATAGAAGTTAGAAATTACCTTCAATGCATATATTAGTTATTCATCAGTCATGTTTTGACGACATTTTGTCACATAGCTGAAGTTGCTGAAGTACATGCTATGTATGTGCTTGTGTAACACTAAAACCAGATCTAAATCTCTTTTTTTGTCCATGAAAAAACTTGTAAACAGGAAAACCAGACCTTGCTAAGTGAAGACTTCTAATGTACTAATCTTCTAAGATATGAAGAATATCTAGTCTAACAACAAATTTTGTTTTATAAGGAAGTGAATTATAGAAAATGTAGTCGTACTAATAAACTCTTATCAGATATGCTGATTGCAACCTTTCTTTACCTCTCAGAAAATTCAGAGAGGAACAACCAGTGCACTTGAGAAATTTTCCTAATGTTTCAAAATTCTGTTTTACTGGAGGGCTGTGCACTGCTCAAACAAAAGGGCAAACCAGGGGCGCATCTGGAGGGTGCAGACTCCATGATGCTGCTGGGTGTGAGAAGACTAACAAGCCATGCTGCTTTACTTTCAAGAAAAGTAGTGCAAGATTCTTGATGATTTGGGGGGCAACTTGGAAGATGTACAGCTACTGGGGAGACTTTGAAGTGTTCTTCAGACATCAGAGCAGCAGCAGTAAGCCACGTGTACATCTGAACTCCCAGTGCCTGGAGACCCCCATCATTACTGTGAGATTCCTGCCTCAGAGCTGTCCAGAAACAGGCTCCAGCTACCTCCAGCGGACACCTCCTGACACTTTGTGAAAGACTAATGAAGGCACAGCACAGTTAAAGAAAAGTTTTTCACATCCCTCTTTGTCCCAAAAAGTTTGCATTGACTGGTTATCATTCCTGTGTGCCAAAGGTGATGTAGTCCTGCCTTAAGCCAACAACCTCTGTTCAACCTTGGTCAAAGCAGTTGCAGTGGAAAGGACTCCCCAGAGGCATTTGGTCCTTTTTTATCTTAAAGGAAGAGAAAATCCCAGATTATAGACATCAGCCCGTTCCAGGTGTCCCTCTGCCATAAATGCAGCAGCCTTGTGTCTACAACTTGTCCCCTGCAGTCCACGATGGCCAATGGTGTCCACAGGTGATGTTGCAAGTGGAAACAGCCAACAAATACCACCGTTTCCTTTGAAAAGTTGCAGCTACTGAGTTAGCAACTGAGCAAAACACATGCTTTGTGTTTCAGGCCTTACACAAGCAACAGTGGTATGAGGAGAAGAGTGGTGTATTATGGTCTTTTACTTGAGCTAAAGAAAAACACAGTGTGATTCTGAAGATCTCTGCAGAGGTACCTGCAGGTGGGGAAGGAAAGGTTTGTGACATAGCCTCAGTACAAGTGTAAGGCAGATGTTTGGTCCAGCTGGTGGGAAGGTGGAGTGGATACATGGCTAGACTACTCTAAGGTCAATTCTGCAAGCCTCATACACTCAAGATTTGAAGAGTCTCAGCACGAGGTGCTTTGATCTGTGCTGAATAGCTTGTTAAGGTGGACACAATCTTTATTGCCAGAAAAGGTTGCTGTGCCTATGGTAGCAGGTTTACAATATTCTGAATACAATAAATTTAGACTGGATTATTGGTGATTAAATCTGGTAACCTAGCAAACCTAAAAATACATATAAATCATTCATATGTAGATGTATGTGCATACAAACATACATAACTGCCAGTCTCCTTTTAATGAGGAATAACACACTGTCTTTATCCACGCTGGGTTCCTAGTTAGAAAAGTGCTTTCAGGCAATATATCTTTCAGGGTGAAAAGTAAGTCTAATAGCGAACTTATCTCATTATTAGATCTTCCATAGATGTTTTAGTCCTGTGCAGTGTAAAGACAAAAACAAACAAACAAACAAACAAACAAAAAAGAAACTCCTTTGAAGAACCTTGAAAACTTGAAAGGACCAGCACTATTACAGAAAAAAACAAATTCTACACTTAAAACAGTTAAAAGTGAAGCATTGCAATACCTTTTTTCCACAGAGCTAACACAAGTGAATACTGAATCAGACGCTGAGCTAATTAAAGGCACAAAGTCCTCACACTGTACAAGTGAAGCACTGCAAACTTGGAAGCTAAAATAAGAGATGTCAAACCAATATTTATATGTATAAACAAACATATACAACAGTCCAAATATGCAAATAACTTACCTGGAAATTGCAGAGACAAGACACATTCATGGCAATATCCTAGTCTATTAGTATTGCAAATGTGAAAATGTATATACATTTATTTTTATATCTTTCCTTTACACAAGTAAGGGGAAAGAAGGAAGACTGACTTTCATCTGGTAAGTACTGAGATCTGGTCTCATAGAGACTAATCCAAAGTTCCCTCAAATTTTGCTTGTAACCTCAGTGGATATTGGATAGGGCCCCCACCATACAATTTTATCAACTCATCTCTCCGTGTTTAAATAACTCTATGAAGCCTGAATCTAGTATATGATGAGCTCATAAATATGTTAGTATTATGTATCAGATGAACAGAATATATTTTTAAACTATTGAACTGTGACACCAATAATAATGCAGTTTTGTCTAAAACATATGTCACATCTAATTTTATCATAGAAATTTCAGTATAAGTGATCTGATAAGTAACTAAATCTGTCAGGAAAGTTACATTTATTTGTCATCCTGGTAAAGGGTTTAGCTGTTTGTACATGGGTACGCTTCTATTCTATTATTCCTGATTTTTAACATGGATCTTCATTAAAATCATATCCAGAAATTAGACTGTTCATGCTAATTTGGTAGGTGTTCCTGCTGGCAAATAAGGGAAAATACTTTAATAAGTCAGACCTTGCTACAAAGATCCCATCCTTTTTTGATGTTGGACATCAACAGTCAGTGGATACACCCAGAATTTTTGTTGTGCTTCTTTGGTTACCGACATGACCATGATTCTAATGTCTCAGTATAAGTTTTGAAATAGAAAGGGAAATGAGATGCAGTAACAGTCAGAGGAAAACAATTAAGATATAAACAAGACTGACAAATTTTCAATGTGTTCTTCATCATACAGAGACAAACATAAAAGGTAAGTGGTACCCCAGAAGAAGATGCTGCACTTACAGAACAAACGAAAGACATGTAAAAAATAGTGCATAGACTTGCTGCATCTCTAGACATATTGTCATTAATATTATCATGATTCTATTAATAATACTGCTATTAGTATGGATAATGAATAATAAGAGATAAACAGTAGTGGGTAAGTGTAGTGGGTGATCTGGGAGGTGGCTTTGGAAGTCCCACTCATGAACAAGCAGACGTGGGACACTGACAGATGTGCTGAGCTCCAGCTGCAGGTAAGGAGGGGAATTCACAGCATCGTACATGAACTAGAGCATCCAGACGCATGCCAGGATGAGAGTTTTGTTTTGTGAACCAGCTGTATGCTTTCATGGAAACAAGGCTAGAAACCTTTGGAAAGATGTGTAAAGGAACTGAGATGGTATCTTGGTTTACTTGAATATGCCCTATAAAAGCGGATTCTGAACACAGCCAATCCTAGAGTCTTCTGTTTATTTCAAAGTAAGTTATATTTTGTAGGCTACGAAGACTTAAGGATTTGAGGAGAGGCAGATGATCTTGACTGCTTAGTAGAGTCTAGCAAACAGTGAAGAAAGACATCCTGCGCAAAACAAATACACCTTAGCAAAGGTGAGAGGTTTTTCTGGTTTAGGTCATCACATGGTCTTTGACTGTTTTTTTGAAAGACTTTTAAGAGTGCTCATGTTGTCTGTGGATTTGGTTTCAAAGCAGAGCAGGTCTGTTTGTAGTGATCACTTAAAATTATAAAATACAGCCACAATGGAACAAAGTGATTTGTACTGAAGGATGTTGTTAGAAGACGTGATGCACAACTCTTTGTGCAGAATCTTGCAGCACAAAACTTCAGCTAGCTGAAAACCTCTGTGCTTGTGGAGTCATAGTGAAAGAAATGTACACAAACTTTACATTTTTTTTGTAGAATGAAAACTCTAAGAATCTTGATATCTGGACAACAACAGTGCAACAGCATGAGCAAAATAAAATTTTAATTTGAAAAGGATTGTTTTTAAGCAGAATTCGGGCATGTGATGGAATTGCTTAAACCTTTTCTACCCATAAACACATTTGTTTTCAAAAGCAAAAGCCTGCAAAAAAATCAGATGTAATAACAAATATGACTGTTAATGATGCTTAGGGTATGGCTAGTAATATACCTGGAAATAGTAAATAGCGTCTGCAACATTTGCAAATGAAGTTATCTTGAACACTTCACTCTCTGGGTCATCTTAGAGTAAGTCTTGGAAAGTGTTGGAATTCTGACAGTAGTTATTCATTTATAGGGTATGTTTTATTTTGTTACATAAAATGAAAGGATACCAGTGTTCATCTGTTAGTGCAATTCATTTGTAATGTATGCTGCATCACAAACTTTTACCTTATATAAGACTATACCCAAGGTGATGTGTTTTTTGTTCATTTGGTTGGTTGGTTTTTAATTTTCTGTAGTTCTATAACTGGTCATCCACAGTATTTTATTTATTTATGGCTTCCCTCAAATAGTGCTTGCCTCAGTATCTTCATTTAAAAATGAAATAAAACTTTACTGGGCCATGTCTGGGAGATACTTGGGTCTAATCAGTATATTAGCTTTTCCCTGATGAATTTTGGAGGCTTCACTTCTTCTGCTGAGATGGGCTTACATGGATCGATTAAGTGCAGTCATTCCCTAAGTGGAAAATCAAATTAAATGTTTTTTGTTCATATACAAAATACAAATACAAAAATAAAAATACAATACAATACACTATGATATGAGGTTGGAGTAAGTATGTGAGGAGGGCAGTCATCCTTAGGAGATGCTACTATACAATTTTCATTTTCTTTCTTGCCTATATAATCTGACACCCAAAATACTGATAGCTCTGAATGCATTAACATGGTGTTGCTTTCATGGGTAGAGGTCACTTGCTGATCATACTGGGAAAAAAACATGATTGTGCCTTACCTCCTTTCACAAAGAAGTACCTGGATTATTTTGTTGAAACCTACTAGGAAAGGCAGTGTGTCTCTTGGCAGTGACCCAGGAAATTACTTAGTGTAAAAGGAATTCCCATTTTGTTTTCTTATTGTCTGTAAAGGACAGGCTGGACTCAACAGTGGGACCTTTGATTCAGTGTGCTGGCTTGCGTGGCAAATGCCAAAAACATTTACTATGCATTGGAAACAAAACAAAACTCTCAAATTATACATCCTCAGAGAAACCAATTGAATATAATAATTTTTTTTTAATGATTCTGCACACTTTTTCCCAATTAAATAAGTAGCTGTTAAATATTTAGGACATGTTCTGATATTATGCCACAGCATAATTGAATGTACATGTGAATAAATGCTTAGGAAAGAGAGAGAAATAGGTTTTGTAGTATTTCCCTGCCTTTACTAGCTACACCAAACATTGTGCATTGGAAAATACTACAAATCCCCCACAAAATTCCTAAAAAGTTTTTTATTCCTACAGTGGATTTTTTTAGTCTCCCTTTTGTATGTAAATTAAGTTTGTAAGTGTGAGTAAGGCCTTGGGGCTTGTTGGACTTTAGCTGAGATGCCTAAGGCTGTGTGGCAAGCCACAGAAATTCGGAGGTATTATCTGTTGATTTGAAAACAATGTTTTAACGTGGAGCTTGGGGTTCAACTGCTCTTTCATTTAGTTTGGCATCCTTCTTGTTTGCCTTTCTGGCATTACGCCACATGAGCTCTTGCTGAAGTTTCTCTCTTTACTCAGTAGAAATAAATCTAGGAAAGAAAAAAAAAAGTCCCCTATTGTTTATAAATGACAGGTCTGCAATGAAAGGTGATGCAATAAATGCCATTTGGACGATGACAGAATATCAGAAATCAGTGGATATCACTAGAGAAATCACCACACATTTACAAAAAGAAAATCCGATGTTGTCTCTAGATTTCTCAGCATTACCCATTTTTAGGGGTACCAGGTATATATATATTCAGGTATATATGACCTAAATGGAAGATGAGTTTGTTTTAACATACATAATCATACAGACAACTGAATTATCACAAGTTTACTCATAGTTTGGAATTATTTGTAGTTTGGAAACTCAGCTTCTGAAAAGCTGCTCTTCAATAAAAAGAGAGACACAGAAGTACAGCTCCTTCTGAAGGTACAGTATTGTCACCAGTGTTCTGCAATGTCTGGCACAGTGACCTCGAGTGCAGGTTAAACAAAGGAGTCAAGTTAATAGCCATAAATGTGTCAGTGACTTGGGATGCCTGATTTTCTGCGCTAAATACAAACCCATTGTAAACTGGTCCTTTTTCTAAAGCTTTTTTTTGAGGTGAACGTTGGAGAAATTAGGTACCTAGAAATACTTCTGAGGCTCTTTAGGGATCTGATCCAAAGACATGAGGGTCTCAATTAATTTTAAATTTTTTTTTTTTTAAAGATAACCCCATGCCAAGTGTTATTTAGGTATTAGTCTCAAATCAAATCATCCTGTAGTGGTTATATTCTACATGCTGGAAGCAGAAATGTTCTCTCTTTCCGAAGAATATTTTCACTTAGCAGTGAATGATTACTCAAAATTAAGTAGACAAAACTGACTAATGCACAAGATCTGTGACACAAAGAGGAATATAATCCCTTTTTCCAGGACTCTAGTCTAATGCCTTATCCAGAAGATTATCTTCTGCTGTCAAGATCGTTTGTCTAAAAATGGAATAGTAGAACTAGAAAAGACAGAAGGGAAATCAACAGTTATGGAATGGTTTCTGTATGAAGAATAATTTTATAGACAAGGACTCCTCAGACTGAAAGAGAGAGCAATGAAAGGGCGATATGATAGAAGACTGTAAAATCAGGTCTGTGATGAAGAAAAAGAATGATGATTATCATTAAAAGAGAGGGAGTGATTGTTAAAAGGAACAAAGTAGATGCTTATTCACATAATGGGTAGGTAAAGAGTGTATCACATTGCCATAGGATATTGTGGCATTAGACTTGTTCTAAAATAATCATAAACATTGATGAAAGAAAAAGCAATCAAGGGTTATTAAATACAACTATTTTAAGCAGAAAGATATTCATAAAGATGACACACTGTTATTTAATATTTAATCTGTCTCAGAAAGTCCATGAACCACAGAAAAGTGGAAGCTGCCAGAGAATCCAGTGTAATTTGAATGCTCTGTCCTTGAATGCTTCTCCATGCATTCTCTGCTGGCCACTCTCAAGAGAGGGAGTATTGGGCCAGTCAGACTTTCGGAAATCACTTTAATAGGAACTATTATCAAGGATACTGATGACCCATTAAACAAGTTATTAGAATAAGAAATTTAAATGTTTAAATCTAAATGTTGGCAATCAAATATAGAATGAGATAGTGTATCAATTATTATATCAATAATGTTGCTCTGTAAGAAATGACAACTCTTTTCATCTATGTGACCTATAAAATATATTCTCAGTTACCTCAACTATTAATATAATTCCAGGCTTATGCAGTGATATTCTATGGACGTTTGAAGACCTTTTATGTGGATTATTACTCAAATTTTAGTCGACTAAAAATTATTAAAATATTCAATATTGTTAAGAAAAATATCCATAGGATTATATCAGCTGTTCTGCCAAGAACTACTTTTTATTGCTCATTCCAAATATAGATTAAGGGAGACAACTCTAGTATTTTGTGATGTTGATTGTGTTTTTTGTTTTAGTTCTGAGAACTTCGTTGGAACTGTAAGGCTTTGTTCTTTAAATTACTTACAATGTGTATTCTGGCAGGTTTTGCCTGGTTCACTATATCAATTCCCCACTGAAGCGGATTTTGAGGGAAGACAAAGGTACAGAAAAGGTGAAGAATAAGGTTTACCTTGTTGGTCCTAAAACAAATGTGATAACATTCTGTGAAAGCCTGACTATATATATGAAATAAACCTGGCCATAGATAAGAATGCGTTTGAGCTGTAATATTCATGTCCATTGGATGGATCCAACTAGTCCTGCATTCTGTCTTAGAGAATGACCGAACTAGGCTGCTTAGGGACCAGGGCAAAAAAAAAGAGCAGGCTCTCAGTGATACGTCCCAGAACACTCTCCCAATCTCCACCAGTTTGCTGCTCAGGGACTGACTGACCCAGAGATGTCTGCATGTAAGTGTATATTTAATAATTCATTGTGGTCTTCCACTTTCGTGAACTTGTTCTATTTTCCATTGATGGTGTGTAGCTTTTTAGCAACCACCACATTGTTTCCTCTCTTGGACCTTTCCTCGCCATTCACCTCTTTCAAGAGTATTACTATTGTACTCAACACACAGTACAAAACAAAATACGAACGTAGATACTGAACACAGTATGACTGACTGTAACTATTATACTAAACAGCACAAAACATTTCAGGACAGTAGTGTTAATCTTTGCTGTCAAAGTTTACTTTCCATCACCACTTTTCACATACATCTTCTGAAGCCATTAATCCAGTAAGTGCTTCTTTTTACATGTTTTTATTTCTTCAAAAGCAACTTGGGTAAAGGCACAGCACTGAAAAAGTTCATCTTTGTGCTTGGTGACATTAAATGGCTATCTAGCTCATAGAAGGTTAAAAAGTAACAGAATAATGAGTTGAAAACAAGCCAACTAGTCTCCTCACCCTAAATACATTCTACCTCTGCCTCTGGGAAGCTGTGCGGTTTCATGCAAGAGAAACCAAGATGACCATCTGAAATCAAGTGCAATATGTCACTTTTGGGTGTCATTTGAGAGGTTGTCAAGGCCTGTCACTGGAATATTGTTCAGCCCATCAGAACATTTGACAGAAACATGACTTTTTGTCTCTGTCATAAAATAGAAAGCTTTTAGAGCTTAAATATAGCCAGCAGCTAAATGCTTTAATCTGAGATTTAAAAGAAAGTACAAGACAAATCTGAGTAAGAAAGTCCTGGATAAAACAGCCTTATTATCTAATAGGTTTAATCTAAAGGTTATACTTCAAATACTGTTTGCATGATTCTGGGACTATTAAATGCATATTTGCTAAGAAATTTTGTAATAATTCTTCTATCTGCTTTTTCTATATGTTAACACTGGATTTTGCTTATTGGATCATTACTGATGTTTCGTATGGTTGTAAGATGACCAAATTCTAGCTCATTCTTAAAAAAAATAATATATGTGGGGTTTTGGCAAAGGGCAGTATAATGCACTTTGAATTCTAGGTAATATTAGATACCTATCTCCTCTTTACACAAGCAATATTATGTCTACAAGTATTAAAAGTCTAGTCTTTATATGGTAGAAAAATAGTAAATAGTTACACACTGATATTTCAAATAGCAACCCATATCTGAGTTCCAAACAAGTTTTACTTAAAAATATGTGCTGTAAGCCACAGAGACAGCAGGTGTCTTCTTTCTCCTCATACATTTCTAAACATGAAGCTTAGCATGTTGACTTTTATAGATGAGAAAGTAAAATATTTCACTTCTACCCACATGATTTGTACCTCAGCATTTTGGATCTCCTAGATTTCATATAAATCTAGGTATGTATATGAATGTGAATACAAAGCTGAAGAAAAAGAAGGGTAGCAGGAAAGATATATCTAGTCTGTTCCTTCTGATTAGCTTCAACTATTTTCTAGAATATAGGATGAAAAAAACAGAATAAACTTTCTTTGGGACGTAGGAAATGAATGACTATCTAACTTCTGGTAAAGGAAAAAGAGGCTTCAAAACCAAAAAATGTTAAGGTTTTGCTACATCTCTCATGAAAGAATCTTGCAGTTCTTCCAGTACTTAATCTCAAATTTATAAAATTACCATGCAGAAACAACTTGTTATTTTATTTCCTCCTTATGCTGATTGCAGATTTGTGATTTAAAATGGATAAGCAGTTTGGTCTCGTAAACTACGATTTCCAAAGTCTCAGCCTTACAAAAGTACTTTCTTGGACTATCTTGAAAAATCTCCATCTTTCCATAATATGAAAGAGGAGCATTATTTATACAAGACCTGATCTTGCTCCAGTACCAATGCATGCTAATACTGGTGCTTGGGAAGTAGTTTTATCTGTCATCTATTCAGGTACCCACTGCCTCTTGTAGGTTCTTGGAGAGAATGTGTTGCAGATCTCGTGTTATCGAAGTAATTTCAAATGGCACTGGAGTAGTGGTGCAATAATTGAGTTATTTTTATGGCAGGAGCAAGCAACAAGATGCAGAGGTTGAGAAGCATGGGACCCGGAGGACATCCTCACACACTTGTGTGTGGCATGAGGAGTGGTTATCCCAGCAAAAGCAGGGAAATGAAGCGGTTTCAGTTCTAAAACTGTTACTGTGTGAAATCTATTTTTTCTTTCACTTCAAACCCATTTTCTCTCTTTACTGGTTTCTTAATTCATTAGTATGGAAATGCCAGTTAACTTTAGAAAACAAAAGAAAATAAAGCTATCGGAAATTTCTGGAGTGATTAACAATGGGAGAAGACAATGACTTTCAAATGTTTACAGACATTCCTCCCTTTTTAAGAGACAAAAAAAGTATCGACAAAGACATCACTCAGGATTAGAAGAAATGTTGAGTTAGATTTTAAATTAAGCTAATTTAAAGTGATTAGGACAAAAATACTTCTTTATGTTGCAATGTATCTTCTGTAAAATAATCTTAGCAGGAGACATTCCTTATAGAGAATTTTTATTACGAGGGCAAACACTGGAAAATGTACAATAAAGGAGAGTTCTTCAGTGTCAGGACCCAGACCAAGGGTCTTGTAGCCTTGGCATGATTCTAACCAATATTCTACAGAAAAATAATTTCCCACCACTCTATTTTGTTTAATCAAAAATAAATGACACTAACAAATCAGCATGCCATTCCCTAAACTTCAGGTTCTTGTCACCTACCCAGGTAGGCATATTTTATTTTCAGTTCCCTTCATTTTACTTCTTAAAGATTCACTTGGAAGACACTGTTAATGTTGACGAAGAGCCTGGTGTCACTGAGCTCATGCTGATAAAGACAGAAGAGAGACGGACTGTTCTGAAGATTGTTTGAAGATTAAATACATCTCACATCTATACTGGAAGGTTTTTGAATTTGGAATTGTGAGAAGGTGCAATGAATCAATGTGAATCAGAGATGAGGCAGCCACAGCTGTCTTCCAGCATTAAGGAGCATTAATCTAGGATGCTGTTACACAAACTCTTACCTATTTCTCATGGAATTTCCTCAAGTATTTACAGTTATAGAAATAATACTTGGAGCAAGAGGGTCTTAGAATTATTCAGATTGTTTGGATATCATGTCATCTTTTAACTGTTAAAATCCAACTGATATTTAGAGAGAAGAACTGATTTAATTTAATTGAAAACTTAGAAGTGTAAGAGGTAAAGGTTGCAGTAAAACATCCAGTGAAAGTCAGCACTGATGTAGTGCTGCTCTGTTTTCATTATCTGCCTTATTAAATTCACAGTATCTTTTGTCTCTATCTACGAATCAAAAGCTGGAGATAAAGACTCCCAATTTCCATTAGTATGAGCAAGAAACAATAATCTTCTCTGTATTGCTGGCTACAGATGATTCACTGTTGCATCCAGAATGAATAAACTTCAAGGGCAGAATATCACCACAGTATCACCAAACATGAGCAATAAAAATATCATTCTGCTTTATTTGCAATGAAAATAGCACTTATGTATGTAGTATTATGTGATATTGGATTAGATATGCACAGGTTTCTTAGGTTGATATGCAACTCTTTGCTATTTCACAGAATAGGTAATTTGAGCAGAAGTTCCTGCTGTTCCTAATTATCCCTCAAGATTCAAGTTTTCTCTGACAAGAGATTTTTCTCAGCACTGTTCTGTGTTGGTCACTATTCTTCAGAACAAATTAAGTCATACACACAGCCTTGTTTTGTTATGATTTCTCTTCTGCTCTAAATCTGGTTTGTGTGCAGGTGGATCAATAAGTGGCCACCTGTATTTACAGCCATAGACAGTTGTCCACGGCCCATACTTTCAGGACATGTCTGTGACAGTTGTTAATTTTGCATGAATTCTAGGGTCATTTCTTGTTTGCTTTACACAAAAATGGTTTCTTGGAAAAATAATGTATTTATGTATGTAATACTTCTCATTTATTTTTGTCTCATGAATTGTGACATTAGAAGTAGTTGTTAACTTTATTTCTTTGCAATTGTTTCTTGCCAATGACGAGTGACAAGCACAGCAGCGGCTACAGAGCACCCGCAGGAGATTTAAATGCGGTAAAACAATGAGCACAGCAGTGGCTATAGTAAGAGCTGAGGCTGGGCACAGACTGAGAAGATGAGGAGGAGATCCCAGAACCACTGTCCTGCTGAGAAAGTTACCACGAAGTGCCTGATCTCGTGAGAGGGGCTAATGTGGAGAGGGCGTTGCCAGGAACAACCAAGGGTGATTTAAATGCCCTTCTACAGAGTGCAGGTGACGGGGAGCACAGCAAACAGGGCCAGCAAACAAGGATGAGGCAGTCGGGGCAGCACTTTGCATGGAAAGTCGAGCGGAAAGGGCAAGGAACCTCTGCCAACTCAAGTGATTTACTCCACTTGGTTGTTGTCACCCTCACAGAGGGACCCGACTATGGTATCCACTCAGGTCAAAGGTAAGTACTCTGCACACAACAGGAAGGAGGCAGAAACCCAGACAGAGATGCCATGGGAACATGCAGCCACCCAGACCTCAGGCTCCAGAGAATGCCAGAGCCTTTCACTGGTATGGAGTGGCAGCAAACAGTTGTGTAAGGTGTGAGCAGGTGGATGACCTGCTCAGCCTGGTAGTAGAGCTGAGAGAGGAGGTGGAAAGGTTGAGAAGTATCAGGAAGCTGGAAAAGGAAATCGACTGGTGGGATCAAGCTCAGGCCTCCAGGGGGCAAGTGAGACCACCAGCAAGAAATTAAGATGAAGGTATTCCTGTATCTTCTCCTGGCCTGACTGAAGAAGGCAGGTCAAGGGAAAGGGATGAATGGAAGAAATTCCACACTTGGAGTGGCAGGAGAAACACCCCCTTACCCACCCTAGCCTTCCAGGTCCTTCTGTTCAACAGGCATGAGGCTCTGGAGGTGGAAAGCAGCAACTTGAGGAATAGATGGAAATGGAAGCAGGTTCCTGCCTGGTGTAGAAGGAGGGGGGTCCCTGCTGTGACCATGCCACCCTCCCAGGTTCTCTTGCAAAGCAGGTATGAGGCCTTGCAAGTGGAACCAAGCAACAGCATTGAGGGAAGCGGTTCAACTAAGATGGAGATGTCACAGAGGATAAGTCACTCAGCATCCTCCATCAAAACAGCTCCCACAAAGAAAAAGAGGTGGGTTGTGGTTGTAGAATATTCCCTTTGAAAGGAAACAGAGGGCCCTATATGCAGGCCTGACTCACTTCTTAGGGAAGTCTGCCGCCTCCATGGGGCCAGGGATAAAGAAGTCAAAAGAAAACTTGGTGCCCTGCTTAGGCCCTCAGACTATTATCCCCTAATAATTTTTCAGGTAGGCAGTGTTGAAACTGAAAAGGGGAAACTTAAGCAAATCAAGAGGGACTTCAGGGCCTTGGGATGACTGGTCAAGAGATCAGGAGCACAAGTAGTGTTCGCCTCTGTCCCCACAGTTGCAGGGTACAATGAGCAAAGATGCAGGAAGACCCAACAGAACAATACCTGGCTGTGGGACTGGTGTCACTGGCAGAATTTTGAGTTTTTTGATCATGGGTCAGCTTACATGGCACCTGGCCTGCTAGCAACAAATATGACATATCTGTCTCAAAAGGGAAAAAGGATTCTGGGGCAGGAGTTAGCAGGGCTCATTGAGAGGGCTTTAAACTAGATTTGAAGGAAGGGGAGGAAAGCAGGTGTGGCAGAGGCATACCCAAGGGCGACATGCCAGCATTTGAGAGAAGTGCTAGTGAGGCCCTTCAGTCTGCTGTCCCAGTGGAGCTAGGGGATGGAGAGCTATGCAGTAGGAGAAACACAAGGGTTATTGATGTGTTAGGAACCATGGAAGCCCTTGAGGATGGCCACAAAGGAATTAGGTCTTCTCACCAGAAAAAGGTGGTGGGATCAATAGCCCAGCTGAAGTGCAGCATGTGCAACAAACAGGAGGAGCTGGAAGCCATTGTGAGGCAGAAAAACAATATAGTTGCCATCACAGAAACATGGTGGGCTGACTCTCATAACTGGAGTGCTGTATTAGATGGCTATAAACTCTTCAGAAGGGATAGGCGAGGAAGGAGAGCAGGTGGGGTAGCCATGTATGTTAAGGAGTATTTTGATTGTCTGGAGCTTAATGAGGGTGATGCTGGAGTTGAGTGTCCATGGGTGAGCATCAAGTGGAAGGGCAACAAGGTGGACATCCTGGTGGGGGTCTGTTACAGACCCCGCGATCAGGATGAAGAGGCAGATGCAATGTTTTGCAGGCAGCTGGGATAAGTCTTCTGTTCACTAGTCCTTGCTCTTATGGGGGTCTTCAACCTAACAGACATCTGCTGGAAATACAACACAGCAGAGAGAAAGCAGTCTAGGAGGCTCCTTCAGTGCATGGAAAGCAACTTCCTGACACAGCTCATTAGTGAGCCTACTGGGGAAGGAACCCCATTGGATCTGTTGTTTTTCTAAACAGAGAAGGACTCATGGGCAATGTGTTGGTTGGAGGCTGCCTTGGGCGTAGTGATCATGAAATGACTGAATTTTCTGTTCTTGGAGAAGTTAGAAGGGTGGTCAGCAGAACTGTCACTTCGAACTTCTAAAGGGCAGACTTTGATTTGTTAGGAGGCTGTTTGGCAGAGCCCCTTGGGAGGCAGTCCTGAGGGACAAAGGAGTCCAGGAAGGCTGGTCTTTCTTCAAGAAGGTAATCTTAGAGGCACAGGAGCAAGAGGAATACAAGAGGAATACAAAAATGCTATGAAGTTAAGCCAGGAGAAAATTAGAAGGGCCAAAGACCCAACTAGACCTGAGCCTAGCTGCTGCGGTAAAAGGCAACAAGAACTGTTTCTATAAATATATCAGCAACAAAAGGAAAATATCCGTCCCCTGATGGATGCAGGAGGAAACATAGTGACAGAAGATAAGGGAAAGGCTGAGGTACTAAATGCCTTCTTTGCCTCAGTCTTTTATAGTCAGAACAGATGTGCTCCAGGTACCAGCCCCCTGAGCCATAGGACAGGGATGGGGAGTAAAATGAAGCCCCAATAATCCAAGGGGAAATGTTTAGTGACTTGCTACACAAGATACATCCAAGGGTGCTTCGCGACCTGGCAGAGGTGATCAGTAAGCCACTTTCTGTTATTTATCAGCAATCTTAGCTAACTGGGGAGGTCCCAGTTGACTGGAAGTTGGCAAACATGAAGCCCATCTACGAGAAGGGCTGGAAGAAGGATCCAAGGAACTACAGACCTCTCAGTCTAACCTCAGTGCTGGGGAAGGTCGTGGAGCAGATCATACTGAGTGACATCAAACGGCACACACAAGAAAAGCAAGCGATGAGGCCCAGTCAGCATGGGTCTATGAAAGGCAGGTCCTGTTTCACCAACCTGATTTCCTTCTACAATGTGACCCATCTAGTAGATGAGGGAAAAGCTCTGGATGTTATGTACTTAGGCTTCAGCAAAGCCTTTGACACTGTATCCCACAGCATTCTCCTAGAGAAGCTGGCAGCTCGTGGCCTGGATGGGTGTACTCTGCAATGGATAAAGAACTGGCAGGGTGACTGGGCCCAAAAAGTTGTGATGAACAGAGCCAAATCCAGTTGGCAGTTGATCATGAGTTGTGTTCCCCAAGGCTCAGAAATGGGGCCAGTTCTTTTTAATATCTTTACCAATGATCTGGATTGAGTGCACCCTTAGTAAGTTTGCAGATGACACCAAATTGGGTGAGAGTGTTGATCTGCTGGAGGGTAGGAGGCCGTACAGAGGGATCTGGACTGACTGGATCATTGGGCTCAGGCCAATTGTATGAGGTTTAACAAGGCCACATGCCAGGTCCTGCACTTGGGTCACAAGAACCCCAGGCAGCACTACAGGCTCGGGGAAGAGTGGCTGGAAAACTGCCTGGCAGAAAAGGACCTGGAGGTGTTGATTGACAGCCAGCTGAATACGAGCCAGCAGTGTGCCCAGGTGGCCAAGAAGGCCACCAGCATCCTGCTTTGTATCAGGAACAGTGTGGCCTGCAGGGCTAGAGAAGTGATGGTGACACTGTACTTTGCACTGGTGTGGCCCCACCTTGAATCCTGTGTTCAGCTTTGGGCCTCTCATCATAAGAAGGACATCAAAGTACTAGAGAGAGTTCAGAGGAGGGCAACAAAGCTGGTGAAGGGTCTGGAGCACAAGTCTGATGAGAAGCGGTTGAGGGAACGGGAGCGTTTTAACCTTGAGAAAAGGAAGCTGAGGGGAGACCTTATTGCTGTCTACAACTACCTGAAAGGAGGTTGTAGCATGGAGGGTGTTGGTCTCTTCTCCGGAGTGGCAAGTGATAGGACAAGAGGAAATGGCCTCAAGTTGTGCCAGGAGAGGTTTAGTTTGGATATAAGGAAAAAATTCTCCATGGAAAGGGTTGTCAGGCATTGGAACAGGTTGCCCAGGGAAGTGGTAGAGTCACCTTCCCTGGAGGTGTTTAAAAGGCATATAGACAAGGTTCTTAGGGACGTGGTTTAGTGCTAGAGTTAGGTTATGGTTGGACTCAATGACTCTGAGGGTCTCTTCTAACTGAAATGACTCTATAATTCTATGATTCTACAGATTACATACAAACTCACCTCTTTCCTTCTGCTGTGACACAAGTTCATCATTGGATCCCATTCAGCCTTTCAGTGTCAGTAGGGCATTGCACACTTTTTTGCACACTAGGGAACATCTCCTTGGTCAGCCTAAGCATCTGTGGAACAGTCTTGCAGAGTTCTAAACAGCTCCCAAGGTCTGTATAAATACATATATATATGAAGTCTCTGTTCTTGAAATGATCCAGAAAGACATTTGCACATTCAGGGTTAATCCTTTACAGTTCAACACAGTTAAGGTATTAGGGTGTGTTTGATTTGTTTTTGTTTCTCCAAGGGAAAATTTTCTGTTCCTTACTTACTTCAGGGAGAGTACATGTCACGATTTAACCCCAACCGGCAACTAAGCCCCATGCAGCTGCTTGCTCGTTCCCCCCCTGGTGGGATGAGGGAGAGAATCAGAAGGGCAGAAGTTAGAAAACCCATGGGTTGAGACAAAAGCAGTTTAATAAGTAAAGCAAAAGCTGTGCACGCATGCAAAGCAAAACAAAAAATTCATTCACTACTTCCCATGGGCAGGCAGGTGTTCTGCTGCCTCCAGGAAAGCCGGGCTACATCACATGTAACAGTGACTCGGGAGCACAAATGCCATTGCTCTGAATGTCCTCCACTTCCTTCTTCTTCCCCCAAAATATATAGTCATCATGATGCCATACAGTATGGAGTATCCATTTGGTGAGTTTGGTTCACCTGTCCCAGCTCTGTCTCCTCCGAGCTTCTTGTGCACCTGGCATGGCACGAGAAGCTGAAAAGTCCTTGACTGCTCAGAACCAACTAAAAGGTCAGTGTGTTATCAGCGTTATTCTCATTTTAAATCCAAAACACAGCACTGTGCCAGCTACTAGGAAGAAAATTAACCCTCTCCCAGCTGAAACCAGGACATTATATTGACTTGTAAAAGGACAAAACTAAACATGCTGTGAAAATGATGACTACTACCAAAAGGAGGACAGTTATTCCTAAGCATGTTATTCTAATATTTTGCAGTGTAATTTCAAAAAATTTTCTGTCATATCTGAACTTTGGATTGCATTGTTTTACAATTTTGTCAACCTAAATCATCAATAATGCTTTAAATGAAGGTATGACAAGCTCTATCTTTTTGTTTGCTTACTATGTAGTATTGCAATTCTGTATTCTTTTAAAGAACTTTTCATCAAGTGTCCTATATTTAGAGTTTCTATTTCATGCCTTTATCTAAACATTTCATTTTTTTTTCACACAAAAATTAATTTTGAAGGTGTTTTTCCATAGGAGTTACCAAAAAAAAAGGGGAGGGGGGGGCTAAAAAGGCAAACCTTAGGGCCTATGTCAAACACCATTTTTTATCATCTATTGCTTCTCAGCACTTCACTTTTCTAAGGGATTCCTGAAGGGGTTTGCAACATTCTCTTCTGCAAGGAACAACATACTGTAATTTTCTTCCTTGATTTCCCTGCGGGTCCCCTCAAACTATAGATCCCCTTTTGCAGTGATAGTCAGTTTTCAGTGGCCTCTACTGTGCTTATAAATGCAGTTTTCTTAATGAAGATATTGACCCTACTGAATAAGGAGATGACCACAAAAGCATAATGCACGCTGGGACCCTTTAGTACAAGATTATGGTTTATCAACATAGAACACACACCAGCTATTAAAGGGAAAATGATGTAGTTAGTAGACAGGAAATTGAGAAACTCGTAAGAAGCCTTATAAGATGCAGCATGCTCTTGGGAACCATCCTGCCCATTCTGAAGGACTTTATAAAGTATGGGGTTTTGAAGTATTAGATAAAGTACATAATACAGCAGAACGCAAATATAACTCTTGACTGTGTCCTAAGTGATACCACTGTCCATTCGGTAGCTACATCAACTACACTATGGTAGTCTAACAGATGACAAGATGTGCTGCTTGAAAGATATCAGATAATAAAAAGAAATGTGAAAAAGCTGTCAAAAATAACTACTAAATTATTTTGCATCAGTAAGAGGCCATGGGTCATATATGGAGTAACATCCACTTGATAGGGTGGTCTCAGTGGTGGACTTTGATAAAAGAATTAACCCTCCCATAGGGAAACAGAGAAAATTTATCTTGGGTAAAAAAATAAATATATGTATTTTGAATACTATAATTCTAAATACATACAGAGCAAAAATGCTGATTACAAATTTGCAAATACTTATGTGAAAGCCCTTACCCTCAGATCTGAGGGAGGGCTTCTTATACAATTTATATTATTTGTAATAAGAATGTCAAAATGGAAAGCCTGACTTGGAGAACATTTATCTTTATTTTACTTGTCTCGAAATCCAACCAAGTGAAAATGAAATAGTTTATGGTTTTCATAATCTCATTTATTCTATTACATGTTACAGCAGAGGAATAAATCCTGTGATTAAGATTTTCAGAAACAAGCCCATACCTGTAGTTAGGCAACTGCCCAAGTTGGGCATAATGCTGGGCTCCTTCTAGTTTCCATTCATCTCAGAGACATGGGTAAAATTATTTTTATTTTGTTGCAAATTCACTCAATTTCAGTACATAACAATGCAGCTTGGAAAAATGAATAGTTGATAGATGATGGATGGGAGAAGCAGGTATACCTGAAACCTGTCTTGTGATCCGGAATTTAGCCCCCAACCATATGTCCTTTGCTTGCACTTGTTCTTTAATACCGTTATCAAACGCTAGTTATCAAATCAGTTGCATTGATGCTCAACAGATAGGTAGTAATGACCAAAGTGGGCCTTATGACTAGGTAGAAACAGATTTATTTTGGAGGTTCTTTAAGAGAATATATTATAAATTCTGCAAGAATAGCTTTCTTTTCTTTTTAAAATACTTCCTTTTATGTAAGTTTTTGTTTGTTTGGTTGGTGGGTTGGTTGTGGTTTTTTTAGTTAGTTTTTGTCTAGTTCATCAGTGGCCACAGCCTGATTTCAGTTTCTTTAATGTAAATCCTCATTACCTGCATTGATTTAAACTGTAATACTCTAGTCTTTGCTGTTGCTATTCTATCTCATTAAAATCTACTGAGTCATTCCAGATGGGAGCAACTGCAATCAAATTCTTGTCTCTGATAATTTAGCTTAACAAGAGAACAAAGCTTGTGTTTATAAGAGAAACTCTTTAAAGTGTAAGAAATATTGATAGTTACAAATGAGAAATTTTACTTGACTTTTCTTCCTGAATTCTATTCCTTTCTTATCAGATGCAGAATCATATTAATATTTCTTGACATGAACTTCTGAGGGAAAATAAATCTGGTTTTGTTTTGTTCTTCTTATCTGTTTTCTACTTTTTAATGTAATGAATGTAGTTAACAAAACTCTTTTGACATACCTCTAGATTTTGGTTTTGGCTTAATAGAAGGAGAATTTGGAACTTCAGATGGTCTTTGATAACATTTGGTAACATTAGCTGCAAATTTTTAGTAATATTAGAGATTAGCATATATTAACAGTGCTTTTTCCTTAGAAATTAACTTTTAATCTATGAGAAACAGTTTCTTATATTATTAAAGTAATAAACAACCCAGGTAAAAACTGCCTCAAATTGTTGAGCGAACTAGAATAGAATCATCTATGAGACACAAGAAACTAGTTTGGTTTTCATATTTTCTTGTGTTTTTCTACTCTAGGTTTAACACTGCAAGGATAAATGCCTTCACTGGTCAAAGCTGGAATTGAGTATATTAAGAAAGCAAACTGCTAGTTTGATAGAGACATTATGAATAAATGTGTGATTCTTGAAAGGAATTCAGCTTTCAGCACTCACTGAGATACGTGAGCTTAATAAGGTAAGAAATATGTTAGGTCACGACCATTAGCAATTAGCTGTTTCTGAAGTCAGAAAAGTTAATGAGTCCTGAAGACAGAAACATTAATTTGTTCATAACAAACAAAAAGCACTTTAGTGGGCAAACTTCTTGACCGGAGAAGAAGCTTGAACTTGATCATGGCAGGAATGAGAGTTTGCAAGGATCCACGATGTATTAAAAATGCTTAAAAATGCTTAAAAACAAGGGGGCCCTGGAGGGTTGGACATGCTTCAAGCGGGAGGTTTTGAGTGCACAGGAACAGGCTATACCAGTGTGCCGAAAGGCTAGCCGGCGGGGAAGACAACCGGCTTGGCTAAACAGGGAGATTCTGAATGAAATCAGAAATAAAAAGAGACTCTACCGACTGTGGAAAAAAGGGCTGGCTACTTATGAAGAATTTATGGAAATAGCTAGATCATGCAGAAAAAAAATCAGGGAAACAAAAGTGCAATTTGAAGTTAATTTGGCCAATTCTGTCAGGGATAATAAAAAGTCCTTCTTCAAATATGTTAATAACAAAAGGAGGGGCAAGGAAAACCTCCATTCTCTGTTGGACTTTGAGGGTAATATAGTTAACAAAGATGAGGAGAAAGCTGAGGTACTTAATACCTACTTTGCCTCAGTTTTTAATGGTAAGGCAGGTGGCCCTCTGGACAACTCATCTCTGGAGGTCGTTGACAGTGATAGGAAGACAAATAGACCCCTTGTATTCCAGGAGGAAATAGTTGGTGATTTACTGAGCCATCTGGATCCTCACAAGTCTATGGGACCAGATGGGATCCATCCTAGGGTGATGAGGGAGCTAGCAGAAGAACTCGCCAAGCCGCTCTCCATCATATTCCAACAGTCCTGGCTCACTGGGGAGGTCCCGTATGATTGGAAATTGGCCAATGTTACCCCAGTCCACAAAAAGGGCTGCAAAGCTGACCCTGGCAACTACAGGCCTGTCAGCCTGACCTCGGTGCCTGGCAGGGTTATGGAGCAGATCATCCTGAATGGAATCACACAGCACCTTCAGGATGGACAAGGGATCAGACCCAGCCAGCATGGGTTCAGGAGGGGCAGGTCCTGTCTGACCAACCTGATCTCCTTTTATGATCAGGTGACCCACCTGGTGGATGAGGGGAAAGCCGTGGATGTGGTCTACCTGGACTTCAGCAAGGCCTTTGACACTGTCTCCCATAACATACTCCTGAAAAAGCTGGCAGCCCGTGGCTTGGACAAGTGTACTCTCTGCTGGGTTAAGAACTGGCTGCAGGGCCGGGCCCAGAGAGTGCTGGTGAATGGGGCTGCATCTAGCTGGCGGCCAGTCACTAGTGGTGTTCCCCAGGGGTCAGTGTTGGGTCCAGTCCTGTTTAACATCTTTATTGACGATTTAGATGAGGGGATTGAGACCATCATCAGCAAATTTGCTGATGACACCAAGTTGGGAGGGAGTGTCGACCTGCTGGAAGGCAGGAGGGCTCTGCAGAGGGATCTGGATAGACTGGAAAAATGGGCTGATTCCAATGGGATGAAGTTCAATAAGGCCAAGTGCCGGGTGCTGCACTTTGGCCACAACAACCCCCTGCAGTGCTACAGGCTGGGCGCAGAGTGGCTGGAGAGCAGTCAGGCAGAAAGGGACCTGGGGGTACTAATTGACAGGAAGCTCAATATGAGCCAACAGTGTGCCCAGGTGGCCAAGAAGGCCAATGGTATCCTGTCCTGTATCAAAAATAGCGTGGTCAGCAGGACAAGGGAGGTGATCCTTCCCCTGTACTCTGCATTGGTGAGGCCACACCTGGAGTATTGTGTTCAGTTCTGGGCCCCTCAGTTCAGGAAAGACATTGAAGTGCTAGAGCGGGTCCAGAGACGAGCAACACGACTGGTGAAGGGACTTGAACATAAGACCTATGGGGAGAGGCTGAGGGAGCTGGGGTTGTTTAGTCTGGAGAAGAGGAGGCTTAGAGGTGACCTCATCACTGTCTATAACTACCTGAAGGGAAGTTATAGCCAAGTGGGGATTGGTCTCTTCTCCCAGGCAGTTAGCAATAGGACAAGGGGGCATGGGCTTAAACTCTGCCAGGGGAAATTTAGGCTGGATATTAGGAAGAAATTCTTTACAGAGAGAGTAGTCAGGCATTGGAATGGCCTGCCCAGAGAGGTGGTGGACTCGCCATCCCTGGAGGTTTTTAAACTGAGGCTGGACATGGCACTTAGTGCCATGATCTAGTAAACAGACTAGAGTTGGACCAAGGGTTGGACTCGATGATCTCTGAGGTCTTTTCCAACCCATTCGATTCTGTGATTCTGTGATTCTGTATTTGCAGTTTAAGGTATTATAATTAATTCAGTTAATGTGACCAAAGTAGGGGTCTCTCAGAGTTTCTTAGTAGCTCTGATAGTGTAAAGAGGAAAAATCTTCCTTCTGTATCTGTACAGACACAAGCAGCTGTGCTAGGAAGGATGTGTCTCGAAACATCACTGTGTCCCTTGCAATAAAATCTCCCACTTGTTCAGGGAAATTAGGTCTCCAGAGGCTTTACTGAAGTATTTTAACTTTTTCTCTTCTAACTGCTTAAAGTGAACTGAAATTTTTCAAGACTAAAACCTGACTAGGTTTGGATATTTGAGGAGAGAGGGGGTTGAGTTGCTACATAACACATCTCTGCTTCTAGGTGTCACTTGAGCTTTCTGTTGAAATACTAATACAAGCACATTTATCAGATGATAGTCTCAAAAACTTAGTCATAAATGACTTTCTGAAGACTCCCTACCTAGCAGACAGTTAAACTCATTAGAGTTCAGAGTAACATGTGTAGAAACACAAAATTATCTTGAAACCTATGAAGAAAGTCTCAAGAGGTCATTCTGCCAGAATAAATTCTATCTAAAACTAATGTAAAATAAACACTTGAGTTTTCATAAACAAACCTGTAAAATAAGTTTGTGTCAAAATAATGTTCTGAAATGAGACTACAATAGTTTAGTTTGGTAAGGCAGGGACAAAATTTCAAATGTTTCTGGGAGACACTAAGTTTCAAGATTTTCCTATTTCAGACCACCAACTCCAAGCTTTCAAGTCACAAAGAGCACTGCCAGTGGAAGGTTAACCTGGAATTAGTCTTTTTTTCAAGCTCGTCTTGAAACAGCCTTAAGTTATTTTGGTAATCTATTGCGATTCTTCAAACTTCAAATATCCTGTGCTTGCAGGTTCTCCAATTTTCATTAATCTATTACTTCTAATAGGAAATCTGAGTAAATAAGATGTTATTTCCATTTATTTTTATATCTATATATATTCTGTGAATCCATCATTTGCTGCTATTCAACTCTATGGAATTGCTGTAGATATAACAGTGTACACTATCAATTTTCCAGTTCATTTACTTAGATCCCTCCCTGTATTGTTTAGAAGGAAATCCAAACATGCTTTTTATCGTTTGTGGCTAAGCATAAGTAGTCCAAATTAGTATTTCCATTGTTTCACAAATACTTATCGTTGCCATTATTATGTTTCTCTATTCAGCTATCTTGACTTGTAAACTTCTCTCATAGTAATAGATATTTCAGATAGTTTCATTACATGCCATCCCCATTTACTGTTGGCATCATCTATACAACACATCACACATCCTGCATGCAAAAAGTAGAAGCTACTTTTATCATCCAAAATCATGAGTATACCTATAGGTCAAAGACATCAGAGATTGTACTGACTGCCAAAAATCTTGTCTTGTTAAGGTAGCTGGTTGCCTGTTATTCCAGAAGATTTACTGCAGTAAAAGAGAAGGCTCTTCTGGGTAATCTTTAAAGTGCTATTTCCACAGAGGTTGCCTTGAATTTTTACAAAAGCTGAATGCTCCGGCAGTGGAAAAACAAGGAGGGAGGTTTTGAATCATGGGCCTTTATGCCCATGCCACATTACCTTCCAGATATCACCATTCACACTTCAATCTGTCAAATGTTACTACGGGGAATATGGGCTAATGCAGTCATCTGCTGCTAAGGACATAATGTCAAAGATTTTATCCTGTCATATACCAAAAAGACAAATATGGTGAAAGATAACCTCTGGACACCTATCACGTAACTAGATTATGAAAGGCAAACACTGAAACAATGTGTGAGACTTGCACTGAATACATTCTTTCCTGCTAAAATAGCTTAATACTGGATGGATTTGTTGCCAAAATTGAGTAAAATGGAGTTAAAAGACGGGTTGTCTTATTTAAACTGTAGGAATGCCTGGACATACGGTATGGATGTGAAGTCTACAGTTAATCTTCAAGGTAATATTGAACATCACCTCCAGGAATCACCAGTCCTTTTGTACCAAATGCATTTTTGCGGGTGAATTGAAGTTTCAAGAGTGACCATCAAGGATCTCTTTGCAGCTATCATTGTTGGATTAACTTCTACCGCATTTCACAATGTAGTCTAAAAAGAGAAAGCCAGCTAAACAACTTCAACAGAAGATAATGGAGACTCTAGGTCAGAATTTCAGTCTTGCTCCAGCTTTTTCTTATAGTTAAAGAACCTATATTAAAAACGAAATGTTTTCATCTGCTAACAGGTCTTTCGGTGGCAGGATGTTTGCTTTTGGAGGGAGGGTTTTAAACATAAAGGAAACCATTCATAATTGAACAAAATTTCATCTTTAAATATAGGTTTTTCAGTAACCAAGAGGCCACATTGTGCTGTTTGGTGGATCAGGAGGTGGGATATAACAACTCTTAGTTGGGCTTCTAAGACAATCATGCCAATGGAGTTGGGCATATCTATCTGTTTCCGTGTGCTATTACAACACCTTCTCCTCCTTACCCTCAGTAACATTTTAATCTGTTGGTCAGTTCCAGCAGAGGACACAGGGAAAATAAAGCGTTATTCAAGTTTTATGAAAATAAATTGTTGGGCAGAAAAATACACGCTATCAATGCTGCAAATGTGAAGAATAATAGCAGATTGCTGCTGCAGTACGGGACATGAAAACTCTGTGTGAGAGAAAACCCTTCTCGAATTCACCAAGAGCTTTTTAGGCTCTTCCCATAGGCCTACCCACCAAGGCTGGTACTCATGAGACATAAAAACAATGCAAGCAGTCTTCATTAGCTATGATGTTTGACAACTACTTCTTTGCCCCTAGACTTCCATTGGGAATCAGGTCAGTTGAGTAGTGACAAGCTAATTACTGTTTTATCTTCAAGATTTCAGTTTAGTTCCCCATGGGAGGCATTTGCATCACGAGAAACCCAGCGCTGCAGCAGAGCCAGAGGCTTTCACCATGAAGAATTTCATTTTTGAAAAAAAAGATTAGATTAGAAACTTCAGCGTAAGTGCTGTACTGCAAACCCTCATTCAATTCTGCTGGTAGATACATAACTTCTCTGACCTTCTGCAGGTAATAATTTGCTATGAATACTTACAGTTCATAGAGAGCTAGCTTCCTTTCTTTCCAAAAGGGAGTGACTATAATAATAGATTCAAGCAGGATGACAGAACAGTATGGGGAAACAGCCTGTACTTATTGCTCTATAGTTTAGAGTACTTCCACATATCTTGCTTCCTTTTATCAATAGAAGCTTTTGGAAGAATTTCATTGAGTTTCAATCAGACTGTCATTTCATGTTATTGGAAAAAAAAATCAAATATTCCCTATTTAGGAGTTCTTTTTTGTTTTAAGAACTAGCTAGGTTTCAGAAAATTAACTTCAAGAGTAGAGTTTTGTGTGTGAATTTTGAGACCCCTTGACTAGAGACATCCCTTTGCGAATCCCCAACAAACAGCTGACTACAGTCAACAGCCACTTTACCAGAGCAGTATGAAGAAAATGGGGGTGATTTTTAGCTGGGTGACACATCATACATTTCTGATTTAGCAGTCTAATACAGTAAGAGGTATAAAATAGAGTCTGGTTCTTTGAAATTATTTCCTTCAATGTATCTTTAAAGGGTATATTATTAGACTGTCCTAATGCAAAATGATCAGCTGAAACTAATCTCACTAATGAGGTTCATTTGTTCTTTGACAAAACAATAAATAGTTTTCTCAATAAAAAAAACTTAACTAATAGTTTAGCCGCAGCCTTATAATTAATTTTCTTCTCTAGTGCTAGCAAGCATGGAAACAAACAGTAAATTTTTCATTTGTTCATCTCTTTAGAGCAACTGTTTAGCACAGATATGCTTGATTAATGGATTTAATTTGTTCCCTTCTCCTGTAGTCAGTTTTCATATTACACTGGTTATCAGAGGATAGGGCAATAATGTAGGCACTCTCATTGTACTGTATTCCATCAGTGTCAGAGCTGCCTTCTAGCTCTGGGTCTGCATCTTTAACCTTTGTAGTCCTGATGGATCTTTCATCAATCTGTGTTACAGTCACCTTGGGAAGCAAAAGCAGAAGTACTCACTCAGCACTTACAGGTAGTAAAGTGTGTCATTATTTCTTATAAAATGCTGGCAGCAGTGCACCTTTCGTTTCCCACAGAAATATGATTTGTGAGATGAGCAACCCTAATGTTAAGAGACGAAAATGTAAGTTAATAGTCTGCTTACTACCTGGATTTTATATTTATACTCATATGTGTCGGAGTGTGTGTGTAGCAGCGTGTGTCTAAGAATGTACATACATTTATGTGTAAATTATACTTTCTTAATGTAAGAGTTTATATATACATATGCAAACTATATTTTAGTTGTTCTAAAAATTATTATTCTATTCTTATATTTTTTATACCTGGTTCAATTGACATCATAAAAAATAAGACAGACTTGAAAAACCTCCTTTCCACAATGCTAGTTCCCTCCCAGTGGAATAACCATAGAGATTTGCTAAGGTTATTCTAGGTTTCAGGCTTTCAAAGTGCTGCATAAGTACAAGGTGCCATGTTCCTTCAGTTTCTATTATACTCAAAAGTGGTTTAACAAAGTTTTAGAAGAACGTTACACTAAATCCTTGATTTGTCAACTACAGTAACGGCCTGACAAGTTGTATAATATTGATGCAAATTTTTCTCATTCATCAGGATCATGCCATTCATTTTGCCTTTTTCGAAGGCAGTTCTAGAGGGAGTGACAAAATGTGAACATCAATTGATATATTTGGCTGGTAATGATACCTCACTAACATTTTGTAAAAGTAACACCCTTTGTCCATTCCTTAAATTTCCTACATTGATGTGTGCCTCAGGCTGAAGTCTTCCAAGAAAATCTCAGTCAAAAGATTTCATCTGTTTCTAAGAGCACAGCATTATTACTATGTCCTTCTAGAGAGCCAGACAGAAGAACCAAGGTAGATTAGGGGTGACACAGGTAGGGATTGAAACAAAGTTGTGTTTTATATGGCTCTAGTTAACTCACCTGAGTCTTTCTATGAATGGTCCGTAACTGTAATTTGTAAATATCCAGTGAGTAGTATCTGGTTTTTTATTTGAACACCATTTCAATATTTTGGAGGCTAATTAATTCAGTGAGTATTTAAAAGCAAAATTTTACTGTGCTTCCTACTTTGAAAGAAAATAAACAAACCAACCAACACCCCACTCTGCCCCCCATCCTAAATAATCTGGAGATGGTACATTTCTGATCTTAAAAATACATTGAAAAATCCAACCCTCATGTTTTGGAAATACAGTGCAAATAAAGTAAACCCTAATTGAATGGTACTAAAAATACAAACATTCTACAAGGATATTAATAGTTCTGTTTTCAAATTAGAGCATTGTATGGGTTTTACCTGGGATAGAGTTAATTTTCTTCTTAGTAGCTTGTACGGTGCTATGTTTGTATCTGTGATGAAAACAGTGTTGATAACACAGGGATGTTTTAGCAGCCCACCCCAACAGTGGGTGGGCTGGGAGAGCACAAGAAGTTGTGAGGGGGCACAGCCAGGACAACTGACCCCAACTGACCAAAGAGATGTCCCAAACCATATGGTGGTGTACTTAGCAACAACAGCTGAGGGAGAAGGAGGAAAGGGGGGATATTTGGAGTGATGGTGTTTGTGCTTCTGAGTCACCATTACACGTGATGAAGCCCTGCTGTCCTGGAGATGGCTGAACACCTGCCTGACCACGGGAAGTAATGAATGAATCCCTTGTTTTTCCTCACTTGTGCAAGCAGCTTTTGTTTTACGTATTAAACTATCTTTGTCTCAACCTGTGAGATTTCATAGTTTTACCTTTCCAAGTCCCTTTCCCCATCTCACTGTGGGGGGAATAAGCAAGTGGCTGTGTGGTGGTTAGCCGCCAGCTGGAGTTAAACCACAACAAATGCAGAAAATACATCATTTTGAGTTCCACACAGTAATCATGGGTTACAATAAAAATATGAGTAAATGCCTTCGGTCCCTGTAGGAAAAAATGGAGAATAACACAGTAATTAAATAATATTTCACCGCTTTTTGTATCTATACATTAAATAAGGTTGCCTTGAAACCATAGTTCTGCAGTGTCCCAGGTAAGGAATGCTTTATGTGATAAGCTTAGTGATGGTTATTTTAACGTAGCACTGTGCATGCACGTGTCCCTGACCATATTACACGATACCTATTCCAACTCCATCATTAGCATGAGAGCTAACAAGCTTGGAGACGACTTAGTGAAAGGTCAGGTGCTTCATTAAAACCACTTGTCAGCCATTGGAGGATTTCCAGCAATGACAAGCTATGACAAAAACAACAGAATTTACATTATACTTCTGCACAATTAACTCTAAGGAAATAAGAGGCAATTTAGAGGAATAGCTGAGAGACTAGTCAAGATGAATTACAAATATCTATACTAGACTGAAGTGCCTCAATGCCCTGGAACTTAAGATACTGTTATCAGTATAGAAATGACCATTATGTCAAGCAGTTTCAGCACATAATCCTTAGTCAGAAAACAGGATATAAGTTTTTCTTAGAAGACGTAATTGAAATCAGAAACCTTCCTACCACAATCCGTAGCATATTCCAGAGAAAGTGGAAATCATTCAAGACTAATTTTTGCTTGGAAAGACTGTGAACTATGTGTTTTAATGCATTCTGTACTTGTCATCTGCTCCATATGACCAGTAAACCTAAAGGTGAAAGGGATGCTGCATTTCTCCTATGTGTCAGGGCAGGAGGTTGCTCCATGGGAGGGCTGCTGCTTTGCCCCGGTTTTTGACTGCTGTCTGAAGGGCATACTCCTATCTTAGTATTGTTTAACTTGGTATGCTCAAGTGATGAAAGACCAATGCAACAGCTGAAGTAATTCAATGTATAAAAAACCAAAATTAACTGTTGAAAGAAGAAATTTGCACTGTTTGAATAAGACTGCTTAAATACTGTGATCTGACAATTTGACAGGGAAGCTAACCATCCTGAAGGGAATAATTCCCTTTTAATGCCCTCCTCAAAATCCAAGAACTGAAAGAATGAACTTGAAATAGATATTCTTAATTTGGAAAAGGTAGGGTAGAATTCACTTTTGATGAAGTGCCAGTTGTTGCAGCTTGTATTTAAAATAAGCAAGAAAATTCAGAGAATGATTATTTTATATGCTTAATTTTTCTCTGTTTTTGTTTTTTTTTTTAAGTTATCCAAGTTCCTGCCTCAAGAAGTGCTATGAATTTTCCCTCTGCTTCCTCCCATTGTTTTCTTCCTGCAACTATATCATTAGCATTTGAGAACAGGGGAGGACAGCTGAGACTTTAATTAGCTGCTTTTATGAAGCAGATGTGAACATGTTTAAATCAGATAATCAATGGTTGCTCTCTGTGATGGACAAAGCAAAAAGAATGTGTCTCAAAAAAACCTCATGTGAGTCATGATAAAAACCATATGACTGAGGAAGAAAATCAGGAGGGAACAAAACTGGCTGCAAAAAAATCTCAGGATGTATTTCAATACACTAATCATATTGCACTGTTGACAGGGATCTATTTTGAGATTTCTTTCTGGGATTGCTTGTTGTGTAACAGCTGGGTACATAAAAAATGTTTTAAAATTTTGTGAAGGTTTGATTGAAGGGTGACAATAAACCGTGGCAGACGCTTTGTTAACAACTTCCCCCACTCAGGCCCCTCGGCCTCCCCTCTTCCCTCTTCCCACTAAGGAAAGGCCATAGGAGGGCAAATAAAAAAAGCAAAGAGAGAGAGATAGAGTTGGAAAAAGTTAAAAATGTTTTACTAATGCTACTAATAAAATAGAGAAAATAATACAAAATATACAAAACCAATCTCGAATTCCCCGGCAAAGATCAGCACTGCTACAGCAGCAGCAGAGCAAGCCCAGGAGTCCTGTGCTGGACTCTAAAGCAAACTGGAACTTGATCCAGTCTGTCACTAGTCCTCAGATTTGGAGGGATGGCAGGCAGAGTCCTTCCCAGATATCAGCCATAATTGAAGAAGAGAAAAAAGTGACGAGATCCTTGTGATCTCCCACTTTTATATGAAGTATCACATGAATGGGATGGAATACTTAGTTGCTCAGTTTTAGTCACCTGTTCAGTTTGCTCCTCCTTGCCCCTCTCACTTATGGGACATGCATCCTTATCAGTGACCTTGCATTCCATCACTATGTCTACCAAAACATGTATCATACTTCAGAAAAGTGCAGTTACTAAGAAGACTTTAGCTGAAAGGAAAATTCACTAAAAGATAAACTTGTCTTGTTTTTAACAAATCCAGGACGAATTTCCTTTGATGATTCATCAAGTCACCATGACTTATCTCCTTTAATTTCATTTAAAATAATTTTCTAATAATAGTAATTTTAAAAGAGTGAAATACAGAGAGTAAGTGTCTTCAGACTGCTGTAAAACATAATATTGACAGTCACTGTGGATGTCAGCAGAAATCTTAAAATGCAAAGGGAAAAAAACATGAGAATTTAATTCTTCCAGATCACTATTTGCAGGAGAACCATGTCAATAAATCTAGAATGCAGTACTTACTTCATGGCAGCTTCTAATGAATGCTCAAAAGCTGTGAAAAACTGTTTCCTATTTTTCTTTATGTGCAAAATTTGATATTAAAAACCTTGAATATTTATATATATAAGCACTATAAAAATGTATTTTGTAATAATTTAATTTTCTAAAGCCTGATGCAAACTAAATAATAAGTAAACCAACCTCAAAGCTTCCTGAACTTTTACAATACCTACCAAATAAGCAAGATTAGTCTAGTGAGTGCTGGTGTTGGGCTTAAAAAGTTTGAATTCTGTTATCTTCTATACCAGAGTTTTCCTTCAAAAAAGGGAGTTAGCCTTTCGAAACTTCTCCAGATACCAAGAAAAACATATTCTGACTTTAGTGTTACGTGACAGTAATGGAGATCTGAAGTTTCCTAGCTATGATATTGATGGCAGAATATTCATTATAAAAAATAATATATATATTTTTTTTTTTTATATATTTTTTTTTTTTATTATTTATNCTGTGGATGTCAGCAGAAATCTTAAAATGCAAAGGGAAAAAAACATGAGAATTTAATTCTTCCAGATCACTATTTGCAGGAGAACCATGTCAATAAATCTAGAATGCAGTACTTACTTCATGGCAGCTTCTAATGAATGCTCAAAAGCTGTGAAAAACTGTTTCCTATTTTTCTTTATGTGCAAAATTTGATATTAAAAACCTTGAATATTTATATATATAAGCACTATAAAAATGTATTTTGTAATAATTTAATTTTCTAAAGCCTGATGCAAACTAAATAATAAGTAAACCAACCTCAAAGCTTCCTGAACTTTTACAATACCTACCAAATAAGCAAGATTAGTCTAGTGAGTGCTGGTGTTGGGCTTAAAAAGTTTGAATTCTGTTATCTTCTATACCAGAGTTTTCCTTCAAAAAAGGGAGTTAGCCTTTCGAAACTTCTCCAGATACCAAGAAAAACATATTCTGACTTTAGTGTTACGTGACAGTAATGGAGATCTGAAGTTTCCTAGCTATGATATTGATGGCAGAATATTCATTATCAAAAATAATATATATATATTTTTTTTTTAATATATCTTACTCCTTGAGTAGTCATAATGCAAGATACAATGCAAATACTTGCCTTGGTTTAGTTCAGTTATTTGGCATTTACCATGTAGATGTATGTTATGGAAGTTTAAAAAGTCAATATGATCTATATCATTCGTTATTTTTGATATGTTTTTGCTGGTGTTAAATAATTACACACCTGAAACCTGCTAGAAACGGAAATCAAACATGCCAGCTGGTTTGTTAATAATACATTGCACCAGCGAACTTTTGCTATTTGTTGTCTTCTGACTGGAGTTTCTGATTGTGACGTATTTCTGTAAAGTCCTAAATAATGCTTCCTGGATTGACTTATAACAGATCAATGCCCTGAGACCAACACAATATTTGTGGAGGCTGGAATCCCCTTAAACTAGAATTGCTGGAAAGGAACTAGTTTGGACACTTTGTTTGCTCTGTTTTGTTCCAGAAGGGCTTCATCCTGATGACAAAAATTAAAGAAAATGCAGTTAAGCATTTCAGAAGGCAAGCAAGAAAATGAAAGTCAAGTATATGCATAAACATATGTATATATACATAGGTTTGTATGAATATGTACACATATACATATATAAACAGGACAACATACAGGTGTGTAACTGCGCCTTGTGGTAGCATACTATCAAGGCCTACTCATTGATTTGATACCATAGACAATAACTGCAACGAAATTGTGCCAGCTTGGGTTTTCAGTTGTTGTACTAAACAAAGCAAATGCTCCAGGAAATTCAAAGTATTTGAGATCCTCAAATATACTGAAGCTCAGGTCTCTGCCATTCTTTTTTACCCCGTATTTAGTGTGCAAACACAGATATACTATCGCAGTCTGTGCTGCTGTCTTCGTTTTTCTGTGAAAATACATCTGGAAATCTTTCTTTATAAATGCTTTTGGTGGTGTTTGTGTTTAAACAAGAGGAGTAAATCCAGTATCATTTCCTTAATGATTTTGCAATGTGAAATTTTTATGAACGACAAAGGATTTGAGGACCTGCAGAGGCCTTTTTTCATGTGCATTTAACATGCCAAGTCATTCCTGATAAAAGCTGCAAGGAAAAATATTTTCCTGACAAACTTTGTTTTATTTTACTTCTGTCAGAGAAGATAATAGCTAACATGACTGTACAACTTTTCACTGAGGTGAGGGAGATCTTGTCAAGAATCACTGTGAGAGCATGACTGTGCTCACAACGTATCTTCAAGCAACTGCAGTCCCTCTTAAGAATGGGAACAATGACATAAAGTGTGATATGAGGCAGATTACCTGTGTCTCAATGTCTTCTGGCAGCACATTATGTTCATGTCATGTTTTTGAATTTCATTTAGAGATAAGCTCTGTGAGTGATTGTAGCATGCATCTTAATATTGTAATCTACTCTTGATGTATGGAAACCGAGGAAACTAGATTGACACAATCTTTCAAATGACTTTGTCTGTTATTTAGTTTTTAAGTACATGGTTTTCCATAAAGAAATCATTTCCTCCACTGATTCTCTTTAAACCTTTCCAGTCTCCTAACAGACTATTGTTTAAGATAAGAGGTGTAAATTGGTGGTCACTGAGCTCTTGAATGAGTAGGCTATAGTACTTTTTTTCCTTGATGCAATAAGTCTTAATGGTCTTACAAGCATGGATGGTATTAATGTTCTTACATTATCCTAATGGTCTGAATGCCATTAATATTCCACCTTAAGCATCAGGAATTACTATTCAAATTATATTTAACCTAAAAACAACATCTGAATAGATCCCACATTTCTCCCACACATATCTGTCACATAAAAGAAGTTATTAGAAAATAGTACATACATTATATGATTTCCTAATTGTTCCTTAAAAAACAAAACAAAACTTTTAAAAACCTTGTGTAATATGATAAACAGAGTATTCAATTTGAATGTAACACAGTTTACCTTCCTGCTTAAGGAGTAATTTCCAGATTTATAAAAGAAGCTCAGTTTGCCCAGGGACTTCATAAATGAGGATGATATCATTCTGTAGTCCTGAGCAGCTGATAGAAAATTTTAGGACATGTTCAGTCAACCTATGTGTGAGGAAATCCTCTGAAAATACCAGTCTCATGTCTTAATAAAAGACTGCCCATCAGCTTGGCTGCTTTGGAGGACTGAAAATCATGTGAAATTATGGAAAAATGAATCTGCCGAAAAATTCTTAGTTTTTCTTTTTTTCTTGAGAAATCTCAGTTTTAAATCACAGCATTTACCAGTTAGATTTAGTTTTGTTTTGCTTCTAAGTGGGATGACAAGAAGTTTCCTTCCTGCTTCACATTAAACATATACCATCTACCCAGATGACATCTCTTCCTGGTATATCTTGTAAATGACTTTTCTATGGATTCTGTTCAGAGACATGAAAGGTAATTATCTCACTTTACACCTACAGTTAGTCTCTTTCTCAGCCACAACATAAAAAACCCATAAGGGCTGTGCTTGGAAACTGCCAACTTAGCAATGGTGAGAGGTGAAATTTCACATAATTATTAAGAACTGTTATGGAAGACATGTTTTGTAAGCAGCTACTCTCCCTTCTGATGCGTTTGCTTCGCTTTGAAAATTAAAAGTTATCTTTGCATAAAGCTTATGATAAAATGAAACACTGCATATATCCTCTTCTGTAGATGGCAAATGAATATTGCACAGGTATTTTATTGTATTATTGCTACTCTGTGCCATCTCTGCCATTTCACAAATATCATTAAAACTGAAGAACATCAGTCAAAATATGCTTAAGATCTAGCATAAAGAGAGCTTACGCGTATAGACTTTCCATGCTTGAGCAGCAGACTAACCCCTCTGGAATATATGAGTATTTACTAACAAACCCATTTTGCTGGCAGTTCTCATTGCAACCAATTAGCCCTGCATTCACTTCTTGTCCGCTCTTCGAAGTAAAACTCTCTTTATCATAAAAATGTTTTTTGTGAGGTGGACTTGCAGGGGCTACCTGTTTTCTAACGATCTTTTAGTGAGTGATGCATGGTTCTATTTGTTACAGTGAAAGAATTGGATACCTATCATGTCTATGGAGCTCAGCAGAAGACAGAAACAGTGTGAGAGAACACACTTCATTTACCTTGACACTGGTGTTTGAGAAATGCTCTGATACATAACATGTCATCAGATGAAACTGAAGAAGAACTTTTGTTTTGAAGGCCCCTAAAAGCGTCCTTTCAAGGCTTTTTAAGCTAAACCCACACCACATGGACTTTGTCACAAAACTCGCTGGTAGGACTTCACACATATAAATTCTGAGAATTTATAAAATGGCTGTTCCTCTGAGACTGCTTTAGCTGTGATCCAATTTGAGATGCTTTTATTTCTTTTAAGTACGGTTACTTTAAAGACAGCGTTTTCTGCAAGGTCACTTTCAAGGGACTGTAGTTGACAGAAGTTTGTTTGTTTGTTTGGATAAAAGTCACAGATAAGTAGAAATTTATAATTAATGACTCAGGATGTCTTCAATTTGTTAAGTTTACTCTAGGTTTTCTCTTGCACCCTTCCCAACGTGCTTCCTTTATTGAGTCCTGGCACTCTGTCGTCTTCAGGTGCTTAGTCCTTGCTCAGCCTTTTGCATCCTGGTAAAAGATCAGTGGACCTTGTGACAGTCAGTTATACCTGGAGCTTGTCAACAAAAGAGACAAAATACAAAGCAATGATACAGAAAAATACCAGTACATACTATTTATAGCTGACATTTTTCACTTACATCCCAGTACCGGATGTCACTATGCATGACATGGCATTGTTTGAACCTTTCATTAAAAAACATGCATCCGTAGCTATATGTTTTGTAAATCACATCAATGTCAGTTTTTCTGAATGAACAGTATAAAATATTTTTCCTTAGATATTCACTTGAAGATAATGAAAATTGTTGGATAAATTATCTAAAAAGACACTTAAGTATTCTAGACTAAATTTTTGATTAAAATTGTAAAGAACACAGGAGAAATCTTTGATATAAAGGTACTTTTGATTAATCTTTTATCAATTACGAAGATTTTCTTTCATAAAGAACCTAGGTTCCAGGAGTCAGTATGTCTACAGTAACTGTAGAAAGCCAAAGCTAGGAAATTCTTTACATTCCTGTGTGTGGGTTCCATTATATTACAGGTGGTCGCTGCATGCTTGTTCCGTAGAGGTGAATTATGAAAAAAAACCCTGAGCATCTTTTTGGTTAAAAGATATGCTAAAGCTTTTCTATTTTTTTTCTTTTTACTTCATTTTCAAAAGCAACATCATTTAAAAATATATATACATTTAGGGGAACTTCACTAGTCAAAATGAGAAAGAAAAGCTGTGAAGCTTGAATTAGTATGTTCCATACCTAAATCAAATTCCTACCTCTTAACTACAGAGTACCTTTTAGTATCTGGGATAACTCTCATAAAAAGTAACATTTTTCTCTCTTAGACATAGAGTCCTAAGTTATTACTGACCACAATTCTTCCAGATCTTGCTATGCTGAAGAAAGACATCAATCCACAGACTGCCCATCATGGTTTATCATTTATCCCTTCTAGAGGTTAGTATCCTCATCAGCTAACAACTTCATTGAAACCTCTTCAAACACAGGTCAGGCAAAATGCTTAAGGTCTGCAAATAAATTCTGTTTAAAGTTAACTTCAATCATTTTGACTGAAATAATTTTGGAAGCATCACTACAATTTGCTGAGTTGGGGGTTTGGAGGGGTTGATAGTACTGAGTAAGAAAATGGTAATAATTGACCAGCAATGGCAATGCCTTCAGCTGTGAATTTCTAGTCCTGCTCTGGAAAGCAGCTAAGTTCTCTATATGATGCTGTACCACCTCAGGTACCAGGAAAAGTGTCTCACTAGTGTGTTGTCCTTCATATTTTCTTTAAGCTAGTTTATAGAGTGCCTGTCTTTTCTTGAAAACTTTACACTTGTTCACATAAAAATGAAAAAATATATTTGAAGACTATGGAAAATTTCCTTTGCTTTAACAACATGTTTCTCCAACAAACAGTGTCAGGAATCATTGTTTAACAGATCTGGAATCCTCAGTATATGACTTTATTGTTGCTCATAGGGACATAGGAGACAGCGAGAACAACTCACGGCAATGGGAAACCTCCTAGGAAGAGGGAGTTTGGACTCAACATGAGTGTGGTGCAAATAACAGATATAAAACTGCAAAGAAGTTTTATTTTTAGAACCATATCTTAAAGCCCCGCCCCCCCCCCCAAAAAAAAAACCCACCCTGAAATGGTATTTCTCTTATTAAAGACTTCACTGAAAAGACCAAAGGAAACAGTTCCCCTAGGTGGCTGTAGTATCAGGTAGAGTGTGTATATGTGTGTGTATATATATATGTATATATTTATTTATATATACACACACACACACACACACACACACACACACACACACACACATATATATACACATTTAGGAGTCAACTCTCACATATATATATGAGAAAAACAAGTAACATAATGCTTACAACTATTTCTTTTCAAAGGGTTATTTCCCTTAGACTGTTCTGTAAGGATGTGTACATCTATAAGGATCATTCTGTATTGTAAATCTAATATGTGGCCTAAACCCAGAATTCTTAACATTATTTTGTGATCCTGATAACACTTTGACAATGTTAAAGCAAATTGTGTCAAAGCAAACATCTTCCTGCTTTTTCCCTTTTTTTGAAGGGACAGAATGGAGTAAAAGACTATTCCTTTTTATAAGTATGTTCAGTACAAATAATCACACATAACCTTGTGGTTATTGTTGTGGGAACCATAAATTTTTCTCTTTTCACTCATTTAAGGACTAATGAAGTACCCATGGAAGTCAATGGAAGGTCATCAAGACTTACAGGAATAATTTACTGTAGCTAAACATCTGCTTTGTCCTCAGAGATATGTGAGTAATCAATCATGTTTGAGTTTCATAATATGTTTTATGCTAGAAAGTGTACATTAATAAGAATTACATAAGTATATATGAGATGTGTTTTCCTTTTGAACATAATACCAAAATGTAATAGCGTATACAATAAAAATCAACCTGCAATTTATGGAATGGTATGAAGAAAGTCTTCTGTGTTATTTTGAAATTATTGCATGAAAACAACTATATAAGTATTATTTTATGATATAATATAAAAGAACCATAATACATGATCTTAAGGTTTATATGAAAAGGACCACAACTATTAGTAGAGAGTTTTAATTTCTTTTTTTACAATATTTTCTGATAAGAAATTTTCTTCACACCTCTTATACAATGAAATGTTTGTCCATTTAAAAAAAAATAAAGTGTTCAGAGACAAAATCACACAGAAATTGGATTATTTTAAAAAATCTTTATTGTGAATTCTGGGTAATCTAGTGATTTCTTCACAACAATTGAAGCACTTCAAGACTATGACATTTACGGTTTCCTATTTGTAGTGTAAGTTACTGAGAAGAAAAACCTGGCAAGACCATTAATAGATATAATCACATTTAAAGAACGAACCAGAGGTAAAGATGGTACCATCCATATAAACAGACTTCAGCTTAGCTATTGTAAGCTTTTACTGGGAATTACATAAAAATATGCTTCAGGAAAAGTTCATTCTGTACAGACTTTCCTCTCTAACATTCCAGTCCCTCTGGTGGTGAAGTTGCTGTGTTTTTTTTTTTTTTTCTTTTAATAAATCTGTTATATTTGAGGCTGTAAAAATATAAATTTAGAAGACCTGGCTTGTATACAACTGTTTCTGTAAAGAAGAAACAAGGCTGTATAATTGCATTTTTTCATTATCTCTGTAAAGATGCACTCTATTTTTTTTTTTTTTTTTAATTTCATTTACTCAATCGAGATGATAGAGGTGAACGTGACTGGATGACCTAGCAGGCAATGCAGGAATCTATTACTTTAGTTAATATACATTGTGGCATATAAGTCAAACCTACAAAATAAGTCAAACCAAAGAAAAAACGCCCACTAAACTAAAAATCTTGTGTTTCTTTAGGGGAGAAAAAGACAACAATTGATGTAAGGAACATCAGTCTCTAAAGTTATTGTTTTCTTAGCCTTCCCAACTATGGCAAATAGTGACCCGAAGTGGTACTATATAATTCAATCAGATGGAAGGTAAGATCATGGGTGAGAGAACTGCTTGAATTAGCATCACTGGAAAATAATAGAAGCCAAATTTCTCATAAATTAAGTATATTCAAGGCACTGGTTCTTCCCTTTCTCACCTGATTTGTGGTCAAATAAATCAATGGAAAGACTCAATTTTGTTCTATAGATTTTATTCAGGCTACAGTTAGATACACATTTTCCTATTAGAAACTGAACTTTTCCCTTAAACACAACAAAAATTCTACTTTGACCTGTTGGGATTTGATCCCCATCCCCTATCCCCTTCAGTTATATACTACTATGCAAGCAGTTTTTACACAGATGTAAAATATTTCCTCACTCTTTTTCAGCAGGCATTAATAACAGCAGTCTGGGAATACTATTTGTTCTTCTATGTCACCTTTGAACTGACAACTTCAAACCACTTGTAGACCTTAAATTGCAGAAAAATTTTGCAAAGCAGGGAAAAGAAATATATAACTTCACTTTGAACTGATGTTATGCAGCAGTTATTTATTTAAGGATAGTAACCAGCACTGCAATACAATACCACAGCCAGTTTGAAACTTGGCTGTGAATCTGGGTAGGCAGACTGCAAGTGTGAAGTTTAGAGACACAAAGAATCTCTAGGCTGAGAATCTCAGAAAGAAATATGGGGTTTATATGCCTCAATTTTGGCATCTCTGAAGTATATCAACATAAACTGACAGATAAATAGAATCTTCTGAACGAAACCATGCCACGTCCCATTATAGCTTTTTGTATAGAGTATAGAAAACTAAGACATTCAGAATTAATAATCACATTTGGATTTTCTTTTCAGTGTCCTTGCTTTGATGGAAAGCCAGATGGTATTGGCAGGTGAGCTGGCATACTTCAGACCCTTTGATAAGACATATGGGCATGAAGAAGTTATGCAGGGACTTAAAACGAAAGAGGAGCATTTAAAGATGTAAATACATGAACAGTTCAACAATTTTACAAATTGTATAAAATTAAGTACTGTTATAGCTCCTTGAAAAGGTATTGGCCTCATATTGTCCCCCAAACTTGGCTAGAACAAAAGCTTAGTGCTAGAACAATAATGTTCATGTTCTGTCTATCATAATGGATTTTTCCCTTTTATGTACCAACACATGCCAGTTTTTTTGATATGAAGAACCCCTAGAGTGATTCCTCCAGTGACTGCTATTTCTAGAAGTGCCGCGATTGAGAGACGGGACGCTGCTTGATGCAAGCAAGGTGTCAACTTTATTGTGTGCTTAACATATATTTATACTAGTTACAAACAACGTGTTTCAAGCTGATTGGCTCTTACACTGAACTAAGCAACCAGATTGGCTGAAGCCCACTTGCTTCCCTCAGTGACAGAAACAGTCCCTAGCACCCGTGGCTATCTGCATGTAGCCAGTTCCCGCCAGTGCTAGGTTGTTCTTTTGTCCCTCCCCAGGGTTTGAGATCAGAAGGCTGTTCTTTTATTCCCCCCAGGGCTTGTGACCAACAAGTTCTAGCACGTCTTCCCTTAGCAACTGAGTGACACTGGAATTCCCGCCAAAACCGACTAAGTCACTCCCTTCATCGAAGAGTCTGGTGTTTCAGCTGATAGCTGTTATCTGAATACAAGCTTGAGGTTACAACAGTATGCTAGTACACAAATTCGAGAAGTATTCTGGTTACCTATAATTTCCATACACTCTATCTAAACAGAACAAATAAGTACATACTTCCACTATAAATAAATATTTCTGGTTTAGAGGAGGATGACCAGTGTTGTAAGCCTATATTGACGGAATACCTTTGTAGCAAGATACAGACTGTTATTTAAACTTATTGCTTAAGTAACAAGTAATGCATACAACCATGGTTTAGGCGTTTAGGGTTTATTGCGTGTCTTTCTCCTCAGAGAGATCAGCTAAGCAATTAAACTTTAGGTTTGAAAATTGTAAAAAAAGAATATTGTTTAAAAATACTAGTAATAATATGGACAGTTTTCAAACCACAGTAGAATAGAAATGCTTACAGGTGAAAATTATTTGATTGTCTGTGAAGAGAGTAACTCTAGTTTGTGGAAGTACGAATGAATGACGTTTACACAGCCCAACCAAATCCAAAAATAATGATGAAGTTGAAGTGGATAAAGCCTATCATTACAATCTTCCTAAATCTTGTGTGCAGCATCATCGTTTTGCTAGAATGTGAATCCCACATTTTTGATTTGTGCAGTTAGATATATGAAACTGACCTTTACCTCTAGAGCAGCTTTCTGCCAACCTTGCAAAGTGCTGATGCAGGGTCTCTCCTCTCTTCCACACAAAGACATTATAGGAGACAGAACTGTCTTTCATGGTTAGTTTATATTCTCTGGTTTTGGTGGGTTTTGTTTGGTTGGTTGGTTGTGTTTTTGGTGGTTTTGTTCGTTTGTTGTTTGGTTTTTTTAAAGTCTTTCCTCACAAAGGAGTTTTCTGTGGATATTTCTATTATTAGCGGAGGCAGAAATAATACAAAATTAAGCCAGAGAAGCTATATGGTTTGATTTTAACCAGGCAAGCATAAATTCAGTAAGTACCAATGATCTACTTTAATATACCATATTGATATAAAATTTACATTTTTGTGACAGTCTTATGTAGTAATATAACACTTCCGTGAACATGTATCTTTTGTGTATATAAAATAAATAAAATTTAGAGGAGGGTTTCAAACATGTGAATACATATACTTGTTTTATTAACAGCAGTGTTGTGATATATTAGAGGTACTTGTCATCTTTTTTCACAGAAAGTGCACTTTCAGCTTCTAAATCTTAAATTAAACTGCTCTGGACTAATAAAAAAAAGAAATAAAGTCTACAGAAATAAATTGCTTCTGAAATAGATTTAAACTTTGTAAGAATTATCAGCCTCTTACATCTAGTGGAGAAGGAAAAATATGAAGGAACTATTAAATTCATATCTCAGCAACTACAAAACAGTATTTCTGTATCTGTGGTATGTGAGATTACAGCACTCTGAGTCATCTGAAAAACCAAGGAATCTGTAATGATAACTAACAGAATTAGCAAACAGATTAAGGACTAGATTGCTTACCAGAGGGACTAAAAGTTTCAGAGTTACTCACACACATATATTCCCCCGATAAAATCAGCGAATATCATGTGTAGTTGTGTTTGAAAGTCCATAGAAAGGTAGGAATGGGAGGGAGGAAATGGAAAAAATCATATAGACTGACAATCTCCAAGTAGGGTGGCTATATAGAACCTTTCAGTGATACACTACTTTTTGGCCCTATGTAGAAAAGTTAACCTGCCACTCAATCTCTCTCCTGTGCCTCAACCAATTACCCAAGATGGCAAACAGCAAATAATAGAAGCAATGATCACGTCCTTTGAATCTCTGCAAATCTTCCACCTTTAATTCAAGAAGTGATGTTGGTACTTTTTTTTCTTTTTTCTTTTTTCTTTTTATTTTTTTTTAACTATATCTACAATGCGTGTTTTGGTTGAGACATGCTAATGATGAAATAAAGTAGCAAAAATGAAGCTTAGAAACTGAGCCTTGGTGCCATAATCCAAGTTTTTAACAGGTGAAAGACATAAAGTAATCACCCGCTTTGCAGTAGAAAGTATTTGCTATTTCTGAGGAAAAACTCCACAGCTCTCCTTTTGATCATAATCCCTGTTATCTTTCACAGGTTCCTGTCATATAAAGACAATAAAAAGAAAAATCCAAACCTCTTTTGAAATCCACACAGTGAAAAGGCAGTAGCATGCCTATTTGCAGGCACACTTAACAAAGAGAATTTGAAATCCCCCTGTAAATTGTGCATTGACAATAACATTTGTGAGTGCATTTCCTATCCTTCAATTGCTATCTTTGCTGGAAGTGCAAGTGTTGTGGATACAGAGTTACCGCAATTAATTCAACAATGTTAAATAGTATAACAGAAATATATAGACATAATTCATAAATATTAAAATAATACTTATATCACTGTATCCGTTATTGTAATAATATCTATAGGTATTGTTTGGTATTTCTAAATAAGCATAATTTATAATAATATAAGTCTATAAACCCGGTGTTTTATATTTTGAAGTGTGAACTTTTATTAACTCACTTTCTTGTCTCCTTTTGTCAAATTGTAATTCATCACTGTTTTTAATGAATGAAGAAGTTGGTTGGCAAAGAAACAATCAGTAACCAGTAAAGACTGTAACCCGAGGTCCAGTGCTGGAAAACATATGCATTTATTTATTCAACCATATGTGTCAAGAATGCTCTCATGTAACACCATGATGCTACACCCATTTCAGAAAGTATAATCGTGAACCTAAGTGTTTGCTGGTTGGATTTAATGCTCATTAAACTCTGTCAACATTTTCTCATTCAGCAGGCATTCAGGTTGTTTCTACACTAAAAATTTTAGCAGCCGTGTTCCCACAGTGAAGAGGTAGGGTTCAGTTTCATTGCCATCAAGTTACAAATACTGCTGTTCTTGCAAAAAGAAAGGCCCAAAAGTGAAAGATCTAATTATATGACTGGACTTTGAAGTTGCAGTCACATTTAGAAGATATGAGCTTTGTGAGGGCTTTGGTTAGTCTTCTTAGAGAAAGAGAATAAAAAAGCTAAAACACTGTACCTTAATTTGCTGTAGGAGCAGAAAATAAAAAGTAAAATGGCTAATCTCACTTGTTGATTTCTCCGAGCTGAGCAGATAAAGTGGATAATTCAGGGTGTTTAAAAATTCATTTAGATATAAGTACCTTGAACAACTCTGTTCTCAGTGGCGCAGGCTTGTTATCTGGCATATGTGAAATGAAATTCAAATCCCTGACCTGTCTAACTTATCATATACCAAAAGACTGTGCGCTAAATTTAAACACAACAGAACAATTGCATAGTTGAGTTTGAAGGGGGGCCTCTGGAAGTCATTTGGTTGAGCTTCCTCCCCAGAGCATGCCCAACTTCAAATTTAAATCCGTCACTGAAGTTAGAGAGAGTGGTCAAAGCCTAGTCCAGTCAAGTTGTGAAAATCTCCAGGTATGGAGAACCCACAGCTTCTCTGGCCAGCCTATTCCATTGTTCTGCCACAGTCAATGAGGAAGATTGTCTTCTTACACAGTGTTACTGCGTACTTGGGCCTGTTGCCCTTTTGCTGTGCACCGTTGAGAAGAGTCTGACTCTATCTTCTCCATAACACCTATCCCCTGGTGTTGAGAGAGTGGAGAGATACCATGTTAACCTTTCTTTCTTCACAGTAAGCAAAGTCAACATTTCCATCATGTGCCCCAGAGCCATTGCTACGGCTTTTGGGTGGACTCTCCAGTTTGTGCATCTCTCTTTAGTGCGGTTGCTAAAGCGCAGTCTGTCCCACTGGCCAGGCTGCTGATGAAGAACCAAGATAGTCTTTTCAGAAACAGGTATGTTTATAGAAAATACTTAAATAAGAGAGCACTTTTCATTAGATTTAAAAAAATAGAACAAAAGTCAACACAACAAAGCAAACAAAAAATATACCCAACTCAGTCTCCTCTGTTAATGAACTGGAATAAAAGAGCTTTTTACCGAAAAGATCCAAGGCTGTTTAGTTTTATGGAATTTGTAAGTAGGCCACCTCTCGTCTTTCCTCTCAGAATAGTGTTACTCAGCTCCAGACTATCTGGGATTCAAAAAGAGTTTTGTAAAGGATACCATTTGTCTAGGCTTTTTCAAACTCCAGGAATCAATTCAACTGAATCATCAGTGTATTCTGAGCACATTAGTTCAGAAAAGCATATGGTGCAGAATGCTTAATGAATGCAAGTGGTTTATTAATTCACTTGAAACAGTCTTGTTTGGTTGGTTTTTAATCACAAGATTATTCATGTGGAATCCTGTATTGCTTCACCACTTTTGCTCATAGACAAAGAATACAACCGCACCATTTACGTGTACTAGAAAAAATGTAACCTAAGGAAATTGTCTCTAGTCGCTAGTTTGAGAGTACATTGAGAGTAAATACTACTCTGAAGCAAAAGTATTAAGTATTGACCCATTCCTGAAAATATGGAAGACGTTTCTAAGTGAATATAGGATAAGTAATAACAGTGGTCATGTTGTCAAATTAAAGTTTTAAAGCACTTACTTTCCCATATTGGCTGTATAACCAGTTATTTACACTGTTAGGGCCAAAGAAGGCATCTGTGCACCTTTATTTTCCTTCCATTGTGACTCCATAGGTTATGCTAGCACCTGTAGGGTGATCTATCTGTATTCTCCATTAGCAAGGAAAATGGACAAAATCAAACAAACTATGACACATGACATGTAATGGCCATATATTAGATGAAGTGCGTCTCCGTACTATATTTTAGTCTGACAGCTTATGTATACATTTTGTTGCTTGTATATGATGGCAATAAATCCTGAGAATTGAAATAGATTTGAATTAATGTCTTCCATGTTGGAGGATCACACTGAGGCAAAACCATCTAGCTATAACATGGATAAATATCTATGTTATACTGCATGTGCGTGTGTATTAGTACTGAAGATATAAGAGAAATGAGAACAAAGGCCATTGGTCAGCCCCTAAATTATATTTTAAGAAATCTACTCTATTTTCTTTTATTCCATTCTTTTCATTTTTGCTGTCACAATCCTTAATGGTTCCTTTCAGGGAGACTCACACAGAATAAGACAGATGTCCTGAATATGTGGATTTGCCTCCTAAGCAACAAGAGCCCAGAAACATGTATTGAATTCTCTCTTTCCTTTCTACACGTCCGAATCCATTTGTAAACACAGTTGTATGTCAAAAATCTAACTGTATCTTCTTCAGTCTACTGCTCAGGTTGGAGGCACCGGATAAAGCATTTAGCAGCCTGTTGTTTAAAACTATTTAACTATCAGGAACTTTCTAGCCAATATGATCCCTGCTGCTTATCATGTCTCAGGAGGTCTCATGCAAGGTGAAAGAGGGGCAGGGTCCAGTGTAACTCTTAGCTTGAATTCACTGTACCATAGCATAGTTTACAAATTTTTGTATATCAAAGCCACAGTTTATTGTGAGAGGCTCATCATCAGAATTTTCTGTAATTTTATTTCATTCTAAACATAAGATTTTATGCAGCAAGGGAGCAGAGCTCTGCTTAGCCCACACAGTACATCATTAGGACTGTCCTAGACAAAGATGCTTGACAAGTTGCTCCGCAGTGACTGCCTGCAGGGTCTTCCAAGGCCCTTCTGGGAACAGGATGTTTCCTGCAGTATTTTTAAGTATTAATGGTATACATGTTGATATATTAGCAAGACATTATTCTAGACCAAGAATTAGGGTCTTAAATTAAGCCAATCTGACCTTACATAAAACTTCAGAGAAACAATAATTTCTATCATTCTGTAAATAAGTAGTCAGAAGCATGCTTGAAAACATAATGCCAAAATGATTTTGTAGTTAATTTTCAATGGAATATCTTTTTTTTATACTTCTTGATTTAAACAGATTATTGAAATGCTAATGTGCTAAAGAGCTAAGTTTTTATTACACCTAATGTTATAGTCACTTGGCCAATTCAGTAACTAAATTAATCTTTTGATAAAAATTCGAACATACAAATTGAGTTAGTGCTAAGATACATCAGTATTCTGTAAAAAGACTACGTGAGCTTTCCACAGTCCACAGAAAACGACAAGTGTCAACTAAAGAAGAAATTGTGTTGCTAGGAGATGAGACCCATGAGAAAACTCAATAATGTTTCCTTATTTTAAATAGTAAATGCCTTAAGAAATAATAACTGTACATTAATAAGAAATAAACCCAGGTAGGTCAATGAGTGGTTTTGTGTGAATTTATGGAAAATTCAATGCAAATGTAAAGCATTTGGATCAAACTCTCTTTTATGCTTACTGCAACTGCATATATAAGTAAATACAGTGTAGGCAGAAGATCCATCCTCATGTATTGAATCTGTGTTTTGATTTATATTATACCTGGCATTAACATCTTCAAAACTCTTATGGAAATGCAAGTGCATCTTATATTTTCGTATAAAATATAATAAAAATGAGAAGAAGAAAAAGATATTGTTCCCATTATAGACTTGGAAAAGTAGAACTAAACTTTAACTGTCAAAGTCAGAGATTCATCAAAAAGGTTATTGTCTACACAATATTCAACATTTCACAACAGGCAAAAAAAGCAACTATATGGAGAAAAGAATAGGTAATGTTAAATCACCTCAGAAAAATGTTACTGTCTCAAGCCATGATACCATTTTGCTCCCATCTCACTTCCTTAAACCCATCCAAAGTACTTCCAAAAAGCATTATTTTTTAATGCAAATTTCTGCACAATCCCTTTTTCTACTATCTCTAAAATTTGTCTTTCCTTTTGAAGTGTATCTCAGCTTAACTTTAGTATCTGATTCATCTACTCATACCTACCTTCTCAGTATTAGGTCTTAGCTCTCATTCTTCCATTTTTCTTCTAACACTTGTTTTTGCTACCTTGCTATCCAAGTGGCAAAGAGGGAGAGTTCTCCTGAATAAAATATTGGTAAACCATGGGTTCACAGTCTAAAACTTTTGATTTTGCCTGTGGAAAATTTTTAACAGTAACTGGAGAAAGGTATGTCACAAAAAAAGATACATATGTAAAAGATTTTACTATGGCTCTCTTCTGATAGCCATTTTGTGCAAATATTTATGCTTTCGTTTCTTATATGTATGGTAGAGAATATATACTTTTTAAAAAAAGTTTGGAAAAGACCTCTGGAAGTCATCTAGTCCAACTTTCCTCTCTTAGGGAGTCAACTGCAACGGGTTGGGCGAGGCTCTTGTCTATTATTGGAAATACTTGCATTTCTGAATGAAATTCAGTTTTTGTCCTGTGGGAAATTCCAACATTTAAAAAAAGTGTTTTGTTTTTCTCAAACTTTATTTTTACTCCTTTGTATACAGAATAAAAATTAATTTTAAAAGTAAATTTTGAACATCTGATTTATTATTGTCCCTATGTTAGTAACAATAGAATGATACAAACACAGATAAGTTCATATCGGTGGGTCATTTGCAAGAGTGCCTGCAATATCTGGAATACAGAAGCACCAAAAATCTTTGCCCCAGGAGCTGGGACCAGGGCTTCAGAAATAAGGAAATTCTTGTACTTGTATTTCTTGTATTGAATTGAATATCACTTTGGACCAAATCCAGGCATTTGTAGTATTGATGCTGCATGTAAATAATTACTTTCATATATTTTTATTTGAGAACAATTAAGGAACAGCTGAAAATAGTTAGGAACAAAATCTCAAATAATTGATGATTCCAATACACAGACCTGACTATTGCACACTACAGTTACGATACCTATGTTTTTTTTAAGTTCCTTAAATTGTGTTCATGCATGATAATTTTTTTTGTGTGTGCCCTTTCATCCTTTTTCTACTGTATATCTAGCTTTTATAACTCATCTGTATGTGTTGAATCATGGTACAGTAACAAACTAAACACAGGAGAGCATTTATTGGAGTTCTGTCCATCTGAAAGCTTTTTGTGGCATGTTATCCCAGTTTGTAAGTGGACTTCAGCATATATAAAGTATTTTGTCTATGCCAAATCGAGTCTGTATAAATCATGACTCCAATAACATTTTACTCCTATATACCCATATCATTATACAATTTCATATTTCCAGGCCTTTTGAGATGTTTTTTACTGTTACTCATAAATCCTTTTGTACTGCAAAATGTTATTAATTTCATGAAGTAAATGACATGCTAGTTTTATCAAACATCTAATTCCCACTGTAGTGGTTTTACAGGCTCTGAAAGGCTCCCACATTCTGCTCTATATTTTTTCATTTTAAAACATGCTGTAATTTAGTATTCCCCACCCATGCCAAACTCATTTAAGGGAGAGCAGTCATTTCCCCTTCTTCCCCTCTGAACTCTTGGTAATGAAAAACTATTCCAATTAATTAAAAAAAAATTCTAGTCTTTAGAATAAGCTGAAAAATTATGGGATTTCAGAACAAAGTTTAGGACATGAAGATTATTTCATAGACAGGGATCGTCAGCAGCAAAGCTGCAAGCATCCTATGTTTTCCAACAACTTCATGCAGCTGACACAGTCTCATGACTGGCATGTAACACAGAGGCACTTTGACTGATATCAGATGTTCCTTACAATTGTACTACATATCAGAGCTTAAACCCAACTTAGTAATGAATGTGAAATTAATTTAAACTAGCAAAGGAGTCTGAGATTACCAGGAAGATGAGATGTAGGTGCCCTTGAAATACAGACCTATTTCTATTGGAGTGCACTGGCTTTTATGACTCTGTCAAACTGTTACTGGCATAGAAATAATTATGTCTCCTGCTCACTACCTTGCCTAATATGTTATTACTATCTATGATCTTCTAGCCATTTGAAATTTTACCCAGGATCACACATATTTTTTAGTTTTGCTTATTCCTATCCAAACGTACTTGGTCTTTTCTAATGTTATCCTGTTCCATGGTACTTTTACTCTTGTCAGAACATATTTCTGAAGCTTAGAGACACTCATAACTCTCTGATGCCACCTCTGTTGGAATTCTTCTTTCCTGTAGAGCTACTGAGAACATATAAAAGTAAGTATTACTTTTAAAATTTCACGTTACAAACTAGCAAAGCATCGAGTGTGTGCAGATCTATGATGTCATCAGTATGGAGAGAACAGAATAGTCCAGCTTTCTTTTGTACCTAGTAATAGCGTAAAGACACAATTTGCCATTTATTTCTCCAGATTCAGCAAATCCTTGAATAAGATATTTTTCACAGTAAATGAAGTTTGTTAATGAAGTTTGACAATAGCATGCACACAGGGCATGATCCTAACTCTAACATGATATGAGGTGGAATTTTTTTAAATTGTAAATCTTTAGATAAACAATATTTATTTTTTTTCTAAACTTATTAAGACTTGTATCAGTTATATACTATATATAGGCCAGGTGTAGGGAAGGGAAGATTCAGTCCCAGAACTGATTCAGATTAAAAAGTTTGGGATTGAATACCTGGATCAGACAAGACAGAGAAGATTTAAACTTGGGTCTTCCACTTCCCTGAAGAATACGTTGTCAATCAATTTGTTAGGTATTCAGTAACAGCTCCTGCTGGAGTGTTTTATCTTCCTGTGGGAAAACCCATAAGAGCCTCTGCCCCATCCTTATATTAGTGAGTGTTTTGAGGAGGAGAGGGAGGAGGACATATTTGCTACAGTGGTGAGTTGAGGGAATTTCTTATTCGTATTTCAGCTTGAGAAGTCCCCAAATTTTTCCCGATATCAAGAGCCTACAGAAGGAGAGATGAGAATGGGATGGGAGGAGATGAAGGGCAATGGACAGCCACTTCTGCTGCTGCAATCTGTGCAAGGTGCAAAATATGCTTTGCTGTGCTAAACCTAGCTGTAAGGTACTTGATTAGAGATGCTATTTAAACAAATCCTGGCTTTTCAGGTGGAAGTCTTCCTTCCCCTCTAACCATCTGAACAAAAGGATGGTTGATTTTTCTGTTTGTTTAAAACTCCATTTTGCTTCTAAAATGGAGGATGTGGTAAGATAAATGGATGCCCCACAAATGCAAACTAATTCACTAGACAATATCAATAACCTCTGTAATTTACTTGCTTTTTGAACACTGAGATTTACTTTCTACCCTCATCATAGATACGCAGGTTCATCATGGCCAAGGTAGTAGTATTTCCCCTTAGGCAAGCTCTACTACAGAGGTTGCGAATACTTCTCACTTCTCTGATCTTGCCACTGATTCCTGCAACAATGGGTTTTATTAATATTTATATCCCATCCAGTGAGACAACTTGTATTTCAGGAAAGATGGTTGTGGTGAATAATCATTATTCATCTGAGCAGTAATTCACATTCCTTGTCTCTGAAGTTCAAGTGAAGAGTTGAAGGTTGAGTAGTAGAGGTGGTGTTAGCCTGAGGGAGTTTATTGACTTAAAAGATACAGACAGTTCCCATTTAAAGGGTAATTTATCCCCATGAAATCTAATTTTACTAATACATCTGAGGTCAAATAACGTGTATTTGGTCAGTTTACATTTATAGGCTTCTTCTGACAACCTCAAGTGAATCCCCAACAGAGAAAACCATAGGCTATACTTGTAAAAAACAGCAAAGCTCCAAAGCAAATGATTAATAATTTACACAAGAGTTTATTTGTTTGGGTGTTTTTTTTTGTTTGTTTTTTTTTTTTTTTACCTATTCAAGTAAGCATTTTGTTTCTCCTGTTGACTGCTGCACCTGATGTATTTCCTGTATTGTTAAATGTGAGAAAGGCTCTCAGTAGTGTGGATACCAAGTGGTTAAGTAGTAGATTTAAAAAGAAACATAGACGCTTTTGTTTATTAGCAGAAGACTAGATTAAGGGAACAGTATTTACTGTCTTAGTCATATGTATTATGGTTGCAGGACTATAAAGCAATACTATTTACACTGCAACAAACAAGCAGAAGAATTTGACAGAAAACTGGCATTTTGATAAACCCTTTGTTTGTAAAAGTGGATGACAGGATGCAGTATCTTTTTCCTATGATTGTGATGGTGTCTCAGGAGCTAAAATCTCCAGAAAGCCATTCATGAGGATGAAACAAAACAAAAGACAATTTGCAACTGAAGCTTTCTAAATCTGTTGTGTATTTTGAGAAAGTTTAATCTATCTGATTCTGAAAATGCAGTTCCTTCTAATTAATGCAACTGGTAGATAAGTCAGGCTTTATATGAACATAAATTTAAAGGAGGATGAGATAAAGAAGATAAATCAGATGCTGCTTTATACACTGTCAGAATAGTCAATAAAACTGAAACACAACACAATTCAAATTGGAAAAAAGATCTGTTTTGCAAAACACTTAATTAGTCTGTCAAATTTGCTGCCATGAGAGAAAGTTAATCACAGAAGCTTAGTGAGATTCATAAGAGGGTATTTGCATGGATAAGGGAAACATTTTTGCAAGAGATGATGGAAACTGGTAACTAACTGCCTAAGAAGATAGTGACTAAATGCCCAATACAGGACTTTTGGCACCTTTTTATTCTAAAAAAAACCCCCACAACCATAAACTACTCTATCACCTAAAGAATTTAAGTACCTTTATAAAAAAAAATGCTATTTCACTAAACCTGAGTTTCTTAATAGAAAAATACTGTACACAGCACAAAGAGCAAAATTTGCACCTAAATTAACAAATTGAGTCTCTTAGAACGACTGTATATCTATAAAACTGACTAAAAATAATGTATTTTAACAGTGAACAAATGAGTACTTGGAATAAGGCATTGTTTTTTTTAAGTATTTTCATCTGAACAGCCTTTGCCTCAGTAAGTATATATTTAAATAAGACTCATAATGCAATCAAAAGGTTTTTAACTCCTTGAATCTGTCAGTGGACTATAAAACACACAAACAGAAACCACAAACCAAACCCATAAACAGGCCCAAACAGATAGCTTTTGCACATGAGAAGGTACCATCTTCCCTCTTCCCCTCCAATGGCACAACGGTTGCTTTTCTTTGCCTTTCTCCAGTAGAGAGAAAGAGCATCTGTTACTTGATATACCTCTAATGCCCAGAGTTTTTCAAGCTATTTCATATCTCATCTAAAAGATACTGTTTGAACAAATAAATGCTTGTGTATTGTTCTGAGAATACTGCTTTCAAATGAACAACTAATCCAGCTACCATAATGCATTCTTTGCTTTCCCATCAGACAACTCCATTTCTGCTTAGTTATTGAAATCTCATGAATTAATAGAGTAAACCAAAACAGAGATAGCATTTCTGTTATTGTCCTAAAATTCAAAGTACTCATTTTGTGATAAGCAGTGAACAGACCAGGGTTTCAAAAAACTGTAGCCTGGAAGTATGTTTGTAGGTTTTTCTCTACTGGAGGTAATTCTTCTCTCAGAGGACTCGACTATGACTAGAGGTAAATGGGTATTGTCCATCAACTACAAATCATATTGGTTAATTTCTGAGACATTCTCAGCCAATGCAGGTAGAGTCATGCCTTCCAGATGTGTGACGTACTGTTGTATTAATTTCCAGCTATGTTTTCTAAGCAGAAAGAAAGTTTGCTCTGAATGAGAAAAATAAATAAAGGAATTAACGCAGTAATAAGAATAAGGATTATTTTATTTTAATATGTTATTAGAGTTAGAAGAAAAAAAAAAAACAACCTCCTTCCAAAGGTTTTTTTTTCCTCTCTAAAAATGGGATTGATTCATTGCAGTCTTTTCCAAGATCACAATCTTTGCAATAACAGATGTTTGAAAAACAATTTCTGGAAACAGCAATGTATCTATCAACCCCTCCGGAACAGGATTGAAATGGTTTGATTTTAATGAAAATCCATTGAAATTAATAAGCTTCTCAGACTTAGATGATGAGTGCACTGAAAACACGCCGTCATCTTTCAGGTAGTAGGGTCACTTTTCACACTGACAGAGATGCTGACTTGTATTTTTTTTACAACGGTGTACCCAGGACTGGGCAGGAAACCCAACAGGCTGATTTTATGTTTTTACTCCTTTCCTTCTCTCAAAAAAACCAAAAGACAGTAGCAATAATTTTATGAGGCTCTACTTTCGAGCCAAATGTGAACATCTCTTTCTCTGTAATCCCAAGGACACATACGACTAAAATCACATTTGAATATGAAGTTCGAATTACACTCTAATTTGCATAGCAGAACATTGATCTAAGCAGTCTGTCTATCTACACAAAAGTCAAAACTTGAGGTGTGTAAAGATTCATCTTTTCGGCTGTTGAACAATGTTCTGTTTTGACTTTTTACACACAACGATAAAGGGAAGATCTGTGTAGTTATGGTGAATAAATAGAGGTCACAGTTCTCTAGACAACATGGTTCAGCTGACCCAGTGAGTAGAGCTGGAAGATATCCAGCATCATAAGCATGTTTATACGGAAGCATTGGCCTGTACTTGAACATTCAGTTCTATGTCATTCCTATATATTTCATTATTTGGATTTTGTATAGGGTTTGATTTTGGACTTCCAGTGAAGAAGAGAAAGCTTTTATAATGTGTCAATATGTACAGAAAAACAAATCAGGTTTTTTCTTTCTCATTTCATTTTTCAGATCTTTTAGGCCTAAATGGGTACTGTAGATGCTGCAGCATGGGATCTGAAAAATGTAAGTTAAAATAACAAGCAAGCAGGAAAATAAAATAGAATGCCTGGGAAAAGTGGTTGAATATCCCCTCTTGGTCTGGAAGTATTTTATTAAACATTCAGGCTTTTATTCTTTTGAACTACTGTTAAGTCACTGAAAAAGGTCTTGATTCAAAGATTGAAGTTGATGGAAAAATTGTCATTCACAATGGGATACCTCAGATTTTATTCTAATGACAGTATTCTGCAGACAAACTGGTCTAGAAATAAAGACCACTATACATAGTGTAAATGAGTTTCTCTTTGCTAAAATTCTTGTCTGACTTTGTCCAAGGACATCCTTTTGCATCTGCAAGGTTTGCTAAAAAAACCCTATTTTTTTTTTTTTTTTAATCTATGCATACACAGTATCAGCCCTTCTGATCTAGTAATGGAATAGGTAGCCATACAGATTCAATTTTAATGAAATCTATTTCTTTCTGGACTCCTAGAACGTGTTTGTAAAACATATTCACCATTCAGCTTTCAAAAGCTATTCCATAAGCAGAGAAATCTGTACTTTATTAGAGTGTCCTTGACTGCAATCCTAAAGCTAAGTGGGCAAAATATTCCTTTTTTTTTTTCTTCAAGTTTGTCCTTTATTCGCTGAAACCAATTGCATATCTTATAACTGAAAAGCTAGTACAATTTTAGTGAGTTTAATAAGCCCCAGCATTTTTTCAGTACATATTAAACAAGAATGTCATTTTTTCTCAAATCTGCTCAAGTTAGTTAGAGGAAGCAGATTCCCTACTAGGGCAGTATGTTGTCAAAGTAGCCACAGAAAGCTGCCTTTACATAAAGGCTACGCTGTCTAAACCCTTAGTAGCTCTCCAACATTTATTTCCTCAGAACAAAGTGCCAAGTACAGCAATGGGGAAACCACACTATCAAAGGCATTTTTGGTTTGAGGTTTAAGTTCAAAAAAGGTAGATCTATACAGCTGACCCATACGGCTCTGGCTGGCATATCAACTTTTCTTAGGATATTTGGGTAGGCATGTTGACAAAATGAAATGGAATTAATTTATTGTGACTAAGCTCTATCTGTACTCCGAAATAATCTACTTTTCCTTATGAATTTCATCTTGAATAAGTACTAAACTTCATCAATGTTTACAGTGAAGTATTTTCTACAAACCACTCTTGCAAGTCTGTAACGGAGAACGAAAAAGTGTGTTTAATGCTGACTTTTCAGTAATTTTTTACTTTGACTAATGACTGCCTATCCGATCTCAGAAGAACAGATGTAACTTGTGTTACATACTGCAGACTTTACTGCTTTATTGTGATAACTTTGAAAACTTAACTAAAAAAGGCCATTTCTGTAGGGCAGAGATACTACAAGGTGAAATCAATCTTGTTGCTGATGAAAGGAATTGTATGCCACACAGTTTTCACTTTAAATTATTTAGAGCGTTAAGGCTTCCTTACCAGCAGACGTAATTGATTTGAGAGTTGGTTCACTAAAGACTAGCAACATGCTATGTAAAATTTGCAATGTATTCTGTGTTGTCAGTTCACCATGCTTCTGGGCTAAAGAAATTGCTTAGAATTGCTTTAATTCATAAAGGTGTTCTAGGCAAAGTCATTGTGACAAGAAGCACTGCAGAAATAAGATGGTCACTAGTATTCCACGAAATACTGGAAACGGGCATTCAGTCTACTCAGTAGATTTCACGCTCCCAACCATCCTCTAAACCACTGGCAAAACATCTCACAGACACAGTTTGTGGAGCTAGAAGGAAAAGTCAGGCAATGATCAAACGAAACAGAATGAGGCCAGATATTTCTCTCGGGCTCATCCCCTCAATCTAGATGACTGGAACACTCAGCATGCTGTAAGTTATAACTCATTTAAATTATTTCCTGCTTATAAAATTATTTGCCACCTTTTCTTTCTCACACCCCAGTAGGCTAGATGAAAAAAAGCATGCTAGTTCCTGGAAATCTAAAATAGCAAATGAGTTAGTCCTTCAGTCAAAAGAACATACTAAAGCCTAGCTGATCACTCCAGCCTTTTGCTGATGCAAGTTTGCCTGTCAGGTATCTGATCCAAATGAATTAGAAACAGAACCTGAAGACCGCTCTTTGCATTACATCCATGGTATCAATCTCTATCCGTCTTGCCATCCAAGAAGGCCAAGAACATGTATGTTCTGTGACTTCTCAGTAACTCATATATAAACCGTTCGTATGCTTGCCCATGTTCTTGGAGCTGCAGTCATGTATTTGGCCCGTCAAATCCAGCTGGATATATTTCTACCCAAGAGTAAATAATCTGGGTGATAATAGTTGAAATCTAGTTTCATGTCTTATGACCGTGTGCTCATCAGCTGAATCATGCTGTCTGAAGACCTCTGATCTCCATGTAGGAAAAACATTCATTTATCATTCCTTATTGAGAGGGTTTTCACTAAGCAGGCATGTGTTGGGCATGGGCTGAAACTATCAGTATTGGCAAACACTATTAGGACAATAAACTATCCATAAAACAGTTACTCATTATTACTCTGCAATAAATGTAATGCATTTAGGCAAGAAAACAGAACAGTGAGGACATTCAGTGCAGAAGGTCAGGTCTGTGCATGGGTTCAAGGCTTAATGAAAGGTAGTGAAGCGTGTCATGTCTGAATGGAGACTTCAAATAAATAATTTACTTACTCGTCCATTCTGCCTCATTAAATCTTCCTTCTTGTCTTTCCCTTGTGACAATTTTATTACTTCCACAATTTATTGCTTTTATCTGTCAGTCTTTATAATTGTCTTTCATTATTTTGACTGTTCTGCCAAAGTAAAACATACTGTGTTTTTTTTCTCTAACAATCAGCTGTATCACAGGGTTACTGATGTGACCATCAACTTTTTAGGCTCTTGCTTGTTCTAAGAGAGGTAAATTAACAGTAATTTTGAGATTAAAATGTAGCTTTTTTTAATCAACCAAAGGTAGGAAGTAGCAATTGAAAAATGAACAGGTGGCTGATAACACCTGTCCTTTGGTCAGTTAGTGTCATCTTGACATATTGAGTTCTTAGAGGTCTGCTATAGGCATGAAGCACTAAACTTCAGCAGGAAATACTGTTTCACAGCTCACAGGGTAACCTAAAGTGACCGCATCTGAATTTCTCTTTCTCATACACACAGATATTCACATCCACATGCATACATACTCCAGCTAGAAACAGAAACGGGAAAAACTGCTGCCAGAATTAATTAAAATAGTGTTGGCTCCATGTTTACTTTTCTGAATTATTTAAACCTGAACAGATATGTTGAAAGCTACTTTAGTCATTAATTGCTTGTTATCAGAAGTCAACCAAGGATTTTTTTTTTGCATTATTTATTAATTATGAAAGAACATATGATGTGAATACTGTGATATTTTTAAGGAATCTGACTTGGGTATATTTCTTGCCTTCATCTCTAGGAGAGAACTAACTTCAAGTTAACTTTTATTGCATATCACACTGGGACCAAAATCTGTGCTTTAAGCTCTAATCTTCTCATTGTTAAAATGCAAAAGTTCAGCTTTGGGCACCTCTACCTCACCTTCCTATCCAAATGTCTCTGAAACCATTTGGATTAGTCCAGTAAGAGTCAAATTCAAATGTAATTGATATTAAAAGAGTTACAATGATGCAAATCTATTTTAAACACCCTCTTTTTCATTTTATTATAGATCTTTTATCAGTGACATTCTCTTCCCTACCAAAGAAGCAGTGAAAAGTAAAATTTTCTGAATTTATGCTGGATTATTTTCAATCCACGTGCATTTCTCATTTTGTGTCAGAACAGGTGGTTATAAGTGTTTAATTGAGGTGATGATGGTCAGGGGACAGGCAAGAGCAGCAGCGAATGGATTCTACTAGCACCGCCCATCATGACTCAGTGATCATTTCAGATCACTGAAATGATCTGAATAAAAAGTGTCACTTAAAATTAAAAAAAACCCAACCAAACAAACAAACAAAAAAACCAACCCCCAGAAAAAAACAACAAAAGAAAACAGAGACAAGTAGGTATTGGGTTCAAGTCAGTCTTGTTCAGTATAGAAATCATTGAGATGCAGGATTACTATTTTCCTCTTATTGCTGCTGGAAGGGAGGGTCCTGGTTAGGCCACCATTCATCCTTTCATCCCGACTGTGCACAGGTAATGATTACTTTGAACGAATTCTCATGCTCGTGGGACCTCTCTTTGAGCTAATTTAATTAGCCTGTTGTAAAATTTACTTAGTGGCATAACTAGATAGATTTCTGCTTGGCTAGTGAGTTAGTGAGAAAAGACTTGTGAGTGCCAGAGCTGGAGCAAGGCAGAGGTATGTGTTGCTACTCTTCAGTAATTCATCTTGGCTGCTGTAGTGAGCAGACTGGATATAGTGCATCTGGAAAGGGGAGACTACATAATCTAAAAGCATTGCCTAACTCACATCAGTTTCCCTGCTGCCCTGGAAAAGGGGTCTGACTCCTGTGCAGGGACAGCAAAACTGGTATTTCAAGGACAAAGGTGTAGTTACATTCTACAGCTGTGGATTAGTAGGGAGAACAGAAAGGTCTATCACAGAATTCAGCAGACCATTTTCTATTCTATATAATCTGTGTCTGGAGGCTGAATAGCTTTCTGTAGATCAAGCAAAAGATAATGTCCGTATAAGTGCTGCATATGTAATAGAGGAGAGGAGTTCTGGTAATGACTTCTGTTGCACTTGCCAAAGATCACAGACATGGGACACCACTGAGAAGTAAAGGAAAGGTGCAGGATTTTTTTTTTTTTTTAAAGGAGTAGAAAAATGGTTAAAAGAAACAAAAATAAATAGATGTAGAGTCAGGGAAAGGGTGACAGAAACTTAGTGCTAGTTGTGAAGCACAACAGTAATGCTAATTCAGAGAAAGGTGGAGTAAGGATGCAAAAGCCTAAACTCTATACTCGCCCTGCGAAAGATATTAAGAGAAAGTTCAGAGAAAGAAATTTAGAAACCCATAGCCATGTCTACCTTTCTTTTGCATGATTTGTGAGCACCTTGATCCTGGACTTCAGGTATTACTACACCTCCTTTCGTGAACTGTTCTGTATCTTGAGGACTGGAACTCCAAAGTGTTTTTGCAGTGAACATTTTAGCTACATTGCTTCCAGTTGTTTTTGTTGGGAAAACAACAGAATCATGGGGACATGGTTTTATGAATTAACCTTAGAGCAGGTATCAATTTTTTTTTTTCCACTTTTGAGGCAGTCATTCCTTATTAGGGGTAACTGCAGCAGGAAGACCAACCTAGGAAACCCTCTGCAGCTCTCTGCTCCATGCCAGGCTGCTCTTCCTTCCCCTTCCACACAGCACCCACCCATTTCACATGCACAAAAACCTGCTCTCTGAACTGTATCATGAACAAGATCATGGAAATTATCTGAATGAAAAGGACCACTTAAAATGTACAGCAAAAAAAAGAAGTAGGAAGGAATTGTTTTTAGATCAAAGTTGTTCATCAATCAGGTTCATAGCTTTGCTCAGCAAGCCATGGTGCCATGCCTCCGTACTGGGGAAACAACAGGCTACATCTCAGCTTATAATGCGAGAGAAGATTTTGAGCTTCTTCAGGAAGAACCAGGAGAAATATAGGGAAAAGAGGAGACTTCTTCCTAAATAATAGTTCAAAGGGAGCTTCTTGTTCCAAGATTGATGAGATTGGTATCTGCAGATTGTTTGAGATTTACTTGCAATATGTATGAACAAAAAAAAAAAATCTCAGTCTAAAACTGAAAAATATAACATTAAGTTCTTGTTTTCACAGAATAGAATCATAGAATCATTTTGGTTTGAAGAAACCCTCAAGATCATTGAGGCCAACTGTTGACCTAACACCGGCACTAAACCATGTCCTTAAGAAACTCGTCTATACGTCTTTTAAACACCTTCAGGGATGGTGACCTAACCTCTTCCCTGGGCAGCCTGTTCCAATGCCTGACAACCCTTTCCATGAGGAAATTTTTCCTAATATCCAATCTAAGCTTCCTCTGGTGCAACTTGAGGCCATTTACTCTCCTCATTTTCCTTATATGTTGTGTGAGTGCTGGTAGGGGGCAGAAGGTGGGGGAGAAACACAAAGCCTATGGATCCTCTTTCCCTAAGGCAATGAAGAGACAATGTGGAGCCCATGCAGCCCCAACCTCCTGCTGCCCCAAGGACCTCCAAGGAGGAAATTGCCCTCTCAGTGGATCACATCTCTCACTGCTGAATAGTTTTGCATGTTGATTAGCACATATTTTTCACTGATGCCTACCCTTTTCCCAGAAAATACCTGTTAGGCCTGTCGTCATGAGCCTCATACTACCTCACACTATTCAGTTCACTATGGTGCATGTTTTACCCCTTATTTTTTTAAGGCAGGCATTTTCTAAGAAAGTGTGTGTTAACAGCTAAGATTTCTGAAAGTGTAAAGGTGTTCAGCTTCATAGTGATTAAGGACAGAAAAGTACATGAGATGGTCTGGACTGCTCTTGTATGCTTAGGCCATTGAATGTCAGCTTTGTCTAAAATTAAATAGTATGTGTCTTTTTAAAGTATATAGTTCAAGAAGACCCTATCTGATTATGAAGCTATTGAAAGATGAAGGGTCCTGACCTTTCACTGGTTAGTTACCATTGCTGTATCCTGATTTTGGCTTGGATAGAGTTAACTTTCTTTCTAGTAGCTGTGTTTTGGATTTAGAAAGAGAAGAATGTTGATAATACACTTCTATTTTGGTTGTTGTTTTGTAATCAAGCTTCCAGTAATTCAGCTTCCAGTTCTCTACCAGCCATACAAGAAGCTGAAGGTAGCAAAGTCAGGACAGCTAGCCCAAGCTGGCTGAAGGGGTATTCCTCATCATACGATGTCATGCTCAGTATATAAACTGGAGTTCCCCATGGGGGCAAGCACTGCTGCTTGGGAATGAATGGGTTATCCGTGCTGCAGGCAGTGAGCAATTGTATTGCATATCATTTGTTTTGTGCATTCTCTTATTTTTCTTCTGATGATGATGATTATTATTATTGTTTTATCTTCATTTGCTGTCCTATTAAACTGTTATTATCTCCAACTATGTGGTTTTTTCCTTTTCCAATTCTCTCCATGAGGAGGGAGTGAGCACGGAGCTGCATGGTCCTAGCTGCTAGCTGGGGTTAAATGACAACAACTGTTATGCATTTTAGATCATAATTTATAAATTACCTTTGTTGTGTAAGTTAAAGAGCTCATTAATATCCATTAATTTTGTCTCGGTGTGTGCATGTGTGCAAATACTTATACAATAATGTTACAATTGTTTTTTGTTAGAAATTACACAGACTGACATCTTCCAGTCACTCACTAAACAGGCTTTTTTCCTCCGGCCCTGAATTGTTCTTCTGGTTGTTACCCCATAGTTGCTACTTATGGGGATCAGGATGGTGTGTAGCGTTACATCATCTGCCTTGCTGATGCCACAGACTGAGCTAAAGTCATTCCCCCATCCCTCTCATTACTTGCTTTGTATATCCATTCATCTCTAGTCCTTTGTGCAGCCTTAATCCACTGGGGAACTCTTGTTAGTTACTGCCTAACCCTCACAGCCCTTAAATCCTTTCCAGGGTAATTGCTTCCCAGGATAGCATCTATCTAGTTGGACTTGATGATCCTTGTGGGTCCCTTCCAACTCAGGACATTTTATGATTCTATGATTCTCTATCTCTGTATGAAGCTACATTTTCTATGCCCGCCACACCTTCTTAATTATTTCCAATTTATTTTCGTTATAAACAGTTTTTATTGCTTATTAATCATATACACTGAGATCACCACAGGAAGAGATATTAGATCCACTAAGCTCAATTAAAAATGCATAGAGAGGAAGGAGGCTTTTGGATTTCTCCACTTAAAGGCTTTTTACACGATCTCTCCGTCAATTCTTAATTCTTTAACATAGGCTTTAATGCTATTTTAATCCATTTAGTACTAGTAAATGGAGCATCAAGTGACATTGAGATTATATTTTTCATGACATGATGGCTTCCAAAAAATTGGAGCTATTCCTAAACTTTGTTTATTTCATTGATACAGTTCACAAGGACCACTCTCACAAAAAAAAGTAAAAGGAGGAGTAGTTAAACAAATAAAGAGAAAATAATAAGTGGGAACAAGAAGCAAAGGGACAGAAAGGTGAATAATTGCATGCTAATTTTGCCATAAAATGCAATATAACAAAAAAGCCTTCTCCTCAAGTTCATGGCTGGAATTCATCAGATCAATCAAATATCAGTGTTTGCTTTTACGGTAAGAAAATAATCCTTCTTGCCTCTTTTGAATAGCACTAAAGACATCGTTCAAATTTTCAGAAATATCTCTAATATTTTAGAGCTAAACAACTACCATAGATGGTACTTTTACATCTTTGGAGATAAAAATATTAATATTTGTTAATTTAAATGTTTCTGTATACAAAACCTTTCTTTTTTCTTATACATATTTTAAAAATTCTCTTTGATTGCTAATGACCTGGAAAGTATTAAATCATCCTTAGTGATTAAGAGTACAGAAGACATATATTTATTAAAAAATCCTGTAATTTGGGTATAACCGTTAAAAATGTTTTCATTTCTGTCTAGCTATGGGTCCATACAACACACAATTGTGAGAACAACTTTCATCCTTAAGCCTTTCTTTTTGCCCTACCAGTGATGTATTTTTCCATGCTTTTGACTTTTCTTAGCCTAGTTAGGTATTACTTAGGCAAAAATCGATATAAATAAAGTGCTAGGTCCTGCTGCTTTTTTTTCTTTGTTCTTTGTGACTTTTTATTTCTGAGTTCTGCTACAGAATGAAGATGGAATATTAGTCTCAGCTATTGTATTTTTCTGTGAATTGTGGCTTAATCATCATCTAATTTGTTCCTTTTTAAAGAACTCCTAATTTTCAATCTCCTTTTTCGTATTCATTTGTACGCTAGTGAGTATCAACAGCATCTCAAGTGTTCTGTAGAGGGAAAACACCTATTTGAATAAATCCATTTCAGAACTTGTTTTCAAACAATTTTGTCTCTGGATTCATCACTTTACACTGATGACCTTCAAACCACTGAAGGAAATAAATGAAATGCGATCTATAAGGACAATAGAAATTAAAAGGAGCTCTTCTGCAGGGATTGATTCAATGACACGATCACATTTTGCTTAGCATCATGCCACTATAAGAACACCTAAATTTATATAACAGAGGAAAAGAAAAACGACCAAGTTTGTTTTGATTTTGGTCAGCTTTCAATTCTTAAATATGTTAAAAAATGAGAAAAATCATCTCAAGCTCAGCCAGCCATTTATTCAGAACATAAAAGCCCAGCAATCATATAAGTTAGCATTTCTTTATCACTATTTAATAACCAGGAATAAAATCCTTCATATTTTAAATTGAAGTTTAGTCAGCATTCAAAGTAAAACAGGTCTCTGTTTTCCTAGATTAAATTCAGTTCTTTTTGGCTGTATACAGAATTTGCAAAAAAGTGAGATTTTTTTTTTAATTCAAGACTTCACATTGTTTAAATTTAGCAACAATTTCCTATAAACTAAAATTTCCTTTAAAATTTCCTTTAATATTTTAATCATTAAATTCTGAAAACCTCAGAGTCCTCAAATACCTGAAGGACAGTAGTCACCAAGCAGATTTAAAATTGGCATTGATCGGCAGTCTCTGAAAGGCAATTGCTCTTTGTAAAAACTAGAGTCTATTTTAGCTTTCATTCACTTTATATGTTCTGCTAGCCAGGACAAAACAAACAAACAAACAAACAAACAAAACACCTTACTCTGAAAGTACCTTTGGAAAAAAAAAAAAAAGACAACTTCAGATCACACGATGCACTTCATTCTACGACAGTTGGAAGTGCTTGGGAAAAAAAACAAAAACAAAAAAACAAACCAAACCAAACAACAACAAAAAAACCCCTAACAGAACTGTTTTGATGTGTTTGAAATCAGGAAATTATGAGACAAATTATAAGACGTTCTGCATATGAAAGAGAAAGAGATATCCTGAAATATCTCACTGGGTAGCTGGCAGAAATCCTGTGCTACTCTGAGTCACCACAGGGATCCACTGAATGCAGAAAAGTGTAGGTATCGGAGTGAAGAAGATATTGCATGCTCCTTCCCAAAACACTGTCATAGCTGTGTGCGAGTTAAGGTTTACACGTACTAGAGTCAAACTGTAATGTTCCTATTGTTATTTGATTCTGGACTGATTTCAAAGATCATCATAAGATATGAGCTGACTATATAACGGAGTAACAATTGACAGAGACAGGAACATAGAATCCTAAAACAACACAGCTTGAAGGGATTTCTGGAGGTCACCTGGCTCAAGCTCCCAGTCACTATCAAGTCATAGCAGGTTGCTCAGTGTCATACTCAGTTAACAGCTGAATTTTTCCCAAGATTGAGGTTCTGCAACTGTCCTGGGCAACCTGCTGCAGTGTTTTATCTCCCTCAGTGTGTGAATTTATTTTTTTCTAATATCTAATTGGGTTTCACATTGTTGTACCTGTAGATTTGGAGATCCTAGGAATTTGGAAGCTAACGAGAATTTAGAGGAAAAACATTTTTAAGGAAAAGGCTCAAGAAGGAGCAAATTGGTTGTAAAATGGAGAACCAGAATATCTAATCAAAGCCAGCAAAACAGCGGCTATAGTTTTCCAGTAAGTGGCACAGGATCCATTAAGAATGAACACAGCATCTGGTTCCCATAAGGACAGCATTATGAGGAGTCACAGTTTTTACAAGGGGTGCCATTGTTGGATAAAACCTTTTCTGGTCTTAGCATGTGAGAATTATATGGACTTCACACATCTTCTAAACACATCTCCAACCATAAGGAAGAATGCTCCTGTGAGGTAGGGAAATGACACCCCGACCCCTGGCCGATAGCAGAGTAGGCAGACTGACCCCTCCTCTGCTCAGGCAAGGATTCACACCTGGCTGCTAGGCATGGATCCCTTCTTATTATCCTTGGTTAAAGACAGAAAAATAAAGCATTGAGGGTGAGATTCATCTCACCTTTAAACAAAAAACATTCAAAAATAATAGGCTTACTAGTTGTCTTGGGTTTGGTTTTCTTTTTTTTTGTTTGTTTGTTTGTTTGTGTTTTTTTTGTTTGTTTGTTTTGGGGGTTTGTTTTGTTTTGTTTGTTTTTTCCCTGGGTCAATGGATAGAAATTCTAATGAGAGATTCATTTTGTCTACCTTTTTATTCTGACTAAAAAGGGAGCCTTGGTAATTAGATTTAACTGAATGTGTAATTTTTAGAATAACTTTCTTGTAGAGATTAAGGGTCAGAGACACGATGGTACTTAAACTTTCAGGTCCTTTTTTTAGGCAACTATCTCACATTGATTTTACTGACAGCTAGCTGCCTGAGTAACTTCTGAAATTCGGATCTAATTACAGTATAAAAATCACATGTGAAGTCTGTGCCAGGCCTTAACAAAGCAAGTATTTCAAGAAACGTTGGATAATATCAACAATGTTTTTAATGTCTGCTTCATAATTGGGATATAATTAATGGGAGAACCCACTTTATGCTTGCTCATTATGAAATGTTTATAATTTTTTTTTTTAAAGATATAAATAACAAATTTTTAAACCTAAAGTACTGTGAATTGTTGTACTTTCATTGTTGAAGGGAATGTTCCTATCCACCTTTCATTTATATTAACAGGAACCTATCAATAAATTAATAAAAGGTAATAAGTAAACGCAAGGAGCACAAGTTGATTTGTGTAACATTACTTACAAACTCAGGAAAGTGCTTAGACACATGATTGCCCTTATTTTATATTTGTCCTCACAATTTTAACCAGATTTGATAATGCTCTTATTAAATCTATTTTACCAAATTAAGTCTGTAATTACATAATTCTAAATGTACATGACAAAATATTACATGTACTTCATGCAAGACCATTTCAACTTTTCCCACCCATTTTTAAAATTATATATTTTGAATATTAATTTAAACTCACTTTTTTGTGAATAAAATAAATCATTTACTCAAATTATCAAGTTATCTTGAACTGCAAAGACAAGCCTGCTTTAGCAAGTGCTATCCCCACTGATTCTTCCTATTATATTTTACAAAAGCTGATAAGCTTCTTCTAATGAATGTGAATGCAGATACGTAAGAAAACCACTATTTACTCTTTTATAATAATAACAACTATTTCTCTATAGACCTGATAGTGTTTTGTTATTTGTTTAAAAAATACAAATATATTGTTATTTCTTGAATATATTCAGAGAAAATGTGATAAAAGGGTAATATTCTTTAACTCAGTGGACATTCTCATTATGTATCTAAGCTAGTAAAATAGCCAAAGTTAATTTATAACACATGTATGTTATTTAATAGTGATAAATTTGGCCCACTTTTTGCCTTTTTCAACATCAGGCAAAAGAAGCTTTGTAAAAAGTAACCATCCAGCTTTGGGAATTTTTCTCTACTAAAGGGATTCCTGGAGTATTTTGGGTTTGGAAGCTGTCTGATTTTTCAATGCTTTTCTACAAGGAAATTAGTGGTTCATGGTAGAAATACATTTATTGGATAAATTGTAGTGGCAGGTGAAGCGACTATTTTCCTCAGTCTCTCCCTGATCTTCTGACACAGGTCTCCCCAAACGAGACTGCAAAAGACTTTTACCTGTTTCTTTTGCAACCAACTTCCTAGGCCAATTGGTCTTCAAATAAGAAGTAAAACCCTGCAGTGACAAAGATGAGAGGAGGCCTCTGAGGAGGGATGAATAACCTCTTGAAACATTGAAAAATATCTTAAATGCCAAAAGCAAGCAAAAAAACCCAAGGACCATCAGCTATAACATTTCCAGGCCCTGGAAGATTACAGCAAGTTCTCCAATCAATTTGAAAGTTTGCTGACTCAGATGTTAACTTAATTTTGTACAATTCAGGAAGAGAAACATCAATTTAGATGAGCAGAGAAAAATCAAACCCAGTTGTTTTCTTTCAATCTGAAAATAAATCTGATTTCACTCTCTGTGAAATCTAAATTCTGCCTTTCACCACTCTAATAAGATTACCATATTTGCATGTTGTATTAATCATGAAAGCTTATTTTAACTTATATGGCTTCACTTACTTTCTGAATTAATTGTATGGTGGATTGTTAAAGTGTTCGTAGCTGATATTACCATCGTTATTAGGGCTCAACAGACAGTGCGTCAGAGACACGAAAAGCAGAGGAAGAAAAATGGAAGGAAAGTGAGAGTCTGTATGCTAAGACAATACTATCCTCGATCCTGAAGGACTATTGGCAAACATTCTGGACTTGCTCAGGAAGAGGCATGGAAATCAAGAAAAAGGTATTTATGATTTGGGAGCATGTTCAGTTCTTACTGTACACTAGTGATATTAAGCTGTTGTCTCTTAAATGCTCTTACTAAGTTGCTCATAGGAGCTAAGTCACGTTGTCCAATAACAACCACTTCTGTGGAACACAGATTCAAAGTATTTTCTTTTTACTTGAGAGTATTTTAGTATCAGGTGATTTTAGATGAGAAGCATTTAGTCCTAGTTTGTAGTGTGATTTCTGTAACAGCATAATTATAGGAAATATGTTTGCAGAAAACCTTTAGAATATTTTTTCATGTTTACTGACATGAATCATGTTTTCTGACATGATTACCCAAAAGGCTTAGTATGCAGTGGCTTCAAAAAAAGAAAAGAGAAATGTCGCTATGCACAAGAATACAATAAGGAAGTTAGAACAGCGCAATATCTATTATTAAGTCTAATAACTGAAAACTGGATTGTCCACCCACATGTGAGGTAGGTAATTACTGCTGATCTGCTGAACTTTAGCAAAATGGATATTAGACCTGTAAGGGACATCTAAAGGGCAAATATTGTAAGATCATTTGAAAGTGTTTATGCTTCAGCTGCCTTAGTCAATACGGGAAGACAGAAGTCTTGGCAATCCTACCCACTTAACCCAACCGAGTTTCTCTAAACAAGTAATTAAAGTTGGTGGGTTTTCTTTCCTTCTATTCATGGGAAAATGAAANCTGTAAGGGACATCTAAAGGGCAAATATTGTAAGATCATTTGAAAGTGTTTATGCTTCAGCTGCCTTAGTCAATACGGGAAGACAGAAGTCTTGGCAATCCTACCCACTTAACCCAACCGAGTTTCTCTAAACAAGTAATTAAAGTTGGTGGGTTTTCTTTCCTTCTATTCATGGGAAAATGAAAGCACTGTTTAAAAAAAAAAACAACATAACCTCTTANAAAGTAACCATCCAGCTTTGGGAATTTTTCTCTACTAAAGGGATTCCTGGAGTATTTTGGGTTTGGAAGCTGTCTGATTTTTCAATGCTTTTCTACAAGGAAATTAGTGGTTCATGGTAGAAATACATTTATTGGATAAATTGTAGTGGCAGGTGAAGCGACTATTTTCCTCAGTCTCTCCCTGATCTTCTGACACAGGTCTCCCCAAACGAGACTGCAAAAGACTTTTACCTGTTTCTTTTGCAACCAACTTCCTAGGCCAATTGGTCTTCAAATAAGAAGTAAAACCCTGCAGTGACAAAGATGAGAGGAGGCCTCTGAGGAGGGATGAATAACCTCTTGAAACATTGAAAAATATCTTAAATGCCAAAAGCAAGCAAAAAAACCCAAGGACCATCAGCTATAACATTTCCAGGCCCTGGAAGATTACAGCAAGTTCTCCAATCAATTTGAAAGTTTGCTGACTCAGATGTTAACTTAATTTTGTACAATTCAGGAAGAGAAACATCAATTTAGATGAGCAGAGAAAAATCAAACCCAGTTGTTTTCTTTCAATCTGAAAATAAATCTGATTTCACTCTCTGTGAAATCTAAATTCTGCCTTTCACCACTCTAATAAGATTACCATATTTGCATGTTGTATTAATCATGAAAGCTTATTTTAACTTATATGGCTTCACTTACTTTCTGAATTAATTGTATGGTGGATTGTTAAAGTGTTCGTAGCTGATATTACCATCGTTATTAGGGCTCAACAGACAGTGCGTCAGAGACACGAAAAGCAGAGGAAGAAAAATGGAAGGAAAGTGAGAGTCTGTATGCTAAGACAATACTATCCTCGATCCTGAAGGACTATTGGCAAACATTCTGGACTTGCTCAGGAAGAGGCATGGAAATCAAGAAAAAGGTATTTATGATTTGGGAGCATGTTCAGTTCTTACTGTACACTAGTGATATTAAGCTGTTGTCTCTTAAATGCTCTTACTAAGTTGCTCATAGGAGCTAAGTCACGTTGTCCAATAACAACCACTTCTGTGGAACACAGATTCAAAGTATTTTCTTTTTACTTGAGAGTATTTTAGTATCAGGTGATTTTAGATGAGAAGCATTTAGTCCTAGTTTGTAGTGTGATTTCTGTAACAGCATAATTATAGGAAATATGTTTGCAGAAAACCTTTAGAATATTTTTTCATGTTTACTGACATGAATCATGTTTTCTGACATGATTACCCAAAAGGCTTAGTATGCAGTGGCTTCAAAAAAAGAAAAGAGAAATGTCGCTATGCACAAGAATACAATAAGGAAGTTAGAACAGCGCAATATCTATTATTAAGTCTAATAACTGAAAACTGGATTGTCCACCCACATGTGAGGTAGGTAATTACTGCTGATCTGCTGAACTTTAGCAAAATGGATATTAGACCTGTAAGGGACATCTAAAGGGCAAATATTGTAAGATCATTTGAAAGTGTTTATGCTTCAGCTGCCTTAGTCAATACGGGAAGACAGAAGTCTTGGCAATCCTACCCACTTAACCCAACCGAGTTTCTCTAAACAAGTAATTAAAGTTGGTGGGTTTTCTTTCCTTCTATTCATGGGAAAATGAAAGCACTGTTTAAAAAAAAAAACAACATAACCTCTTACCATAAGCTATATACAAAGAGCTAAAAGTTATCTCATACTATCATCCAGCTTAACACAATACAGAATTTAAAGTCAAATAGATTTTCCCTGCTAGAAAAACCTTAAAAATCTGATTAGCTTTCATTAAAATGTATTAAATAGTATTAAATACCATTAATTAATTGAATTAAGCTTGATTCAATACAGTTTGATTTGACTTCACTGTATTTTGAATTAGCTTCTTAGCAAGATACAAGACTAAATTATAGTAACTCACTGCATGAAATCCTGGCTCTGCTGAAATAGGTGGTAAAACTCCCATGAACTGCATTCAGGTCAGAATATTATTGAAATCATCTGCATCAAAGTAGTGCTCAGCAGACCTGCAGTGGAAGTGAAGCTCAAAGGCATCTTCCCAGCAGTAACCTAAGCTCTGATATCACTGGGGGGTTCAAACTACTTGGGTGAGTTTTAATTCTTGTTTCTACTTTAAAAATGATAAAATAGGGACTAGGTAGGGCTGGAGTTGTACATTGTTTGATAAGCACTTTACAAAACCATGAGGTGGTTTGTTAAAAGTCAGAGTTGTGAGGTCAACAAACTATCAGTATTTTAACCATGTTATTTGCCTCTTATTGTTGTGATATTTGTTTTAATACATTGCCATGGGTTTTGTACTGACCTTAATCTTTATCAGGAGATAGCTGGATTCAAATGCATAAACAAAGAACTCTCTCTGTGGCCAAGTGCAAGCCAACTTTGTTCCCAGAATCCTGAGTGATGTGTTGTTCTGGATTTCTGTCTCAAATAGTGTTGATAATACACTGGTGTTTTGGCTATTGCTAACAGTGCCTACAGAACGTTAAGGTTTCCTCTGTTCAGACTAAGCTCAAAAAGCTCCATTTTACTTCTGTGGTTTGTGTTTGGTTTTGTTGGTTGTTTGGGGTTTTGTTGTTTTTGTTTATTTGCTGTGTTTGTTTGGGAGTGGTGGGATTATTTTTTTTTTTTTCAAAATAAAAAACACAAATTAATTTTCTTTTGATATATAAACTGACTGATTAAATGAAAAGTTCAGTTCTGAGGCTTTTTATTAGGAAATAAAAAGTATAGGTGTCTGGTATATAAATATATGTGCAGATATAGGAATGCTGGTTAGACAGTATTTGCTGGATATATTATGAATTGTATTTCTGGTTTTCATTAAAATAATACATTTTAAAACCATTGAGCTTTATTTTCACTGCTCAAGAGCTATATGTTTGGCTGAATAATATATTGCCAGGTCTGACACTGAGCAGCAGTACATGTGGAAGAACCTATGTAATTAATTTTTGTTCTGTCATTATCTCAGTTCTGGGAGGTGTTTTGCAAAGTAGTGTGCTACTTTGTTTTAATTTTGTCTCTATTACTGTTTATCAGCTGTGCATTTTGTTATGTGGTGTTCTGCAAATGGAAGTTCTCTAATAATTTGCTGTGTAGACATGAGTCTGTTATATCAGATATAATTAATTTTGTGTAATGGTCTTGTGTCCATCTCTTTTTTTTGAAGCAAAAGGGGTTGAAGGAGTAGGGGTTTGTATGTGAGAGGAAAAACTAGGGTGGAGGAGAATTGGGAATTAGAGTCTAGGTGCTCCCACTAAAACGAAATCTTCAGTCTGGGCTCAAAAATTCCCTAATCCATTTGTGTGTACTGATTGCCCAACTGGGAGGCCAGGTTCTGCAAGTCCATCCCCAAGTTAGCCATAGACCTCTGCTGTGACCTTCTCAGCTGGTAACCAGGGAGAACTGAAGAGCAAAGATGTAATTACGGTGAAGAAAGAGAAGGCATGTTAGGGAACAAAGGCTGAAGCTGAAGATGCTATTGGGTTGAAATTCCCAACGTTAAGGAAAGGATAGCTGAGTGTGCTAGATTGGAGTTGCATACAGAAATGTAATATTCAGGTTAGTGAACCCTCGGATTTATTAGTGTTTCTGCTCATGGGACTGCTTAATAGGGGGAAAGTGCCTACCAGTCTAAAAGCTGCTTTGGGATAAAAGTTATACAAAGACCTGATGGTTTTGATTGTTAGCTAGAAAATCCACAACTAAGAAAGAAGATAATGTAACTAGTCAGAGAAGAAAGTCTTTTTTTTCTGTCTACATAGCTTAATGTAAGCCACTTATTTTGAAAAAATGTTTTCATTACTGTTGTTTTCTTCTTTTATACCAAACTGATTTAAATTTTCAGATATTTGAAATATTTTTAATAGGATCAAAACAAAATGCTTTTTTTTTTTAAATTTTCTCTTGTTATTTGTTCAACAAAAAAAAATAAGGGTTTTATTGCCCATAAGTCACGTTTTTTGACAAACTCATTATTCAATCCTCAAACTGTTTAATCCTAAATCAAGTTCCACTGTCAAACCCTTCTAGCATTACTAGGACTTACCTTTTTTTAATAAGTACTAGTTCATACTATGTTGAACAATTACACAAACTTAAACACAGGAATTAATAACACTTTTTTCCTTGTTTGGCTGGTTTTCTTCAGACTTTTCTGGGGAAGAATGGTGTATGTCACTTAAGTACTCATTGCCAGATGTCTAATTCTCATGCCTGGATTCTTCAGAAACTGATATTTTTTAAAGTCTGTTACAGCTGGAACTGAAGAGAGTAATAATTTGGGTCTGGTGTGCTAGGGAAATTCTCTTTACCCTCAGAAACTGATTTCAACTTTAGACAGGCACTGCTGACTCCCATAAAAAAGAACTGGAATTTTTCAGTTTGTTAGTAGGAAAGCAAACGAATTCTGTGATGATTCCTCGTTTGAAACACTTTTTCAAGTTGCTTTTCTTGAAGGAAAGAATTAAAATTCCTGATTGTTTCTGCAGATAATTGTGCCACAGATTTGCACCAGTGCAGAAGTGCTGATTTTGCTGTATTAAATGCCTGCTTCTGTAATTAATTCCAAATGTGGCATACCTGAGTAGCAAAATTCCCTGATGTAGTTTATTCAACATTTTTCCCCCTTCCAGCCAAGTAGCTAGTCTGCAAATTTACAGTTTGGTAAGCATAATATCATGTAAATTGAATCCTTTTTAGTGGGACTTCATTTAATTTATCATGATTGATTGAGAGGAGTAAGCCAGCCAAGAGACAGTGTAAATCTGACCTCTTACTGACTTTCTTTTCACTACAAACAGAAGATTTTATCTCATGTTCTCAGACCTAGTTTAATGGTTTCTATTTGTGGCTAAATGTTAATCTCAGGTCAAGCTCCTCAGGTAGCTTGATCTTGTGTAGAAGGCTTCTGAAGATGATTTTATTTAAGTGGAACCACAAAAAAAGTATTTAGTGACAAACTCAAACACAGAAAGGAAGCCTATAGAAGGTGGAAGCAAGGACAGGTAGCCCAGGAGGAATAAAAAGAAACTGTCCGAGTAGCCAGATTAAGAAAGATGAAACCTTGATAGAATTATTAATATATCTGGCCATGGATGTCAAAGGCAACAATAAAAGCTTCTATAGGTACATCTGTGACAAAAAGAAGACTAGGGAAAATGTGGACCCTTCCAGAAGGAAATAGCAGAGCTGGTTACCCAGTATAGGGAGAAGGCTGAGGTACTAAATGACTTTTTTGCCTCAGTCTTTGCCAGCAAGTGCTCTAGACACTCCACCCAAGTCACAGCAGCCAGAGACAGGGACTGGGAGAATGAAGAGCCGTGCACTATGGGAGAAGATTAGGTGAAGATTAGGTTTGAGACCATCTAAGTAACCTGAAGTTGTGCATGTCCATGGGACCTGATGAGTTGCATCCACAGCTCCTGAGGGAACTGGCAGACGAAGTTGCTAAGACACTATCTATCCCATTTGAGAAGTCATGGCCGTCTGGTGAAACAAGGAAACATAAGTACCATTTTAGAAAAGGCAATAAAGGAAGACCCAGGGATCTACAGGCCAGTCAGTCTCACCTCTGTGCCTGACAAGATCATGGAGCAAGTCCTCCTGGAAACTCTGCTACAACACATGGAAAATAAGGATGTGACTGGTGACAGGCAACACGGCTTCACTAAGGGCAAATTGTGCCTGAAAAATTTGGTGGTCTTCTATGATGGGTTTACAGTGTTGGCAGGTAAGGGAAGAGCAACTGACATAATCTACCCGGACTTGTGCAAAGCATTTTAAAGTGTCCCACACGACATCCTTGTCTCTAAATTAGAGAGTCATGGATTGGATAGGTGGACTACTCGATGGATGAGGAATTTGCTGGATTTTATGATGTAAAAAAACTTAAAATGTTATTTACAATTACTGAAGCCTTAGCTATAGACATGTTATGGTAGGATCCAGAACAGAGATTTCCCTAATTAAAAACAAAACCAAAAAAAAAAAAAAAAAAAAAAAAAAAACCCAAAAAACTACAAACAAAACAAAACCAACCAAAAAAAACCAAAACACAAAACAACAAAAAAGGCAACATTAGAAAACCTTTGTAAAAACAAAGGAGAACCTTTGTTTAATTCCATTATAGGAAGCAGTACGATTTTATTTCTGCATTATATGATGTTATTTCAAACATCTGTCTGCATGAAGACCTGAAGTACTTATGAAGTGGACATTTCACTTGCTTTCCATATGTTTTTTTAGGAGCTTATGAGCTAAATACAGTAAAAATAAAGTATCTTCAGCTGTATTAGAAGAATTTCAGCTTTTCTTTAGGTGGAGGAACTTCACTGAAGTAGGTGTTACTGTCTCGATGCTCCAAAACTATGACAGTTTCTTAAACAAAATAAACTGTTTGTATATAATTATGAGAGGAAAAAAAATCTGATTTTGTTGCATTTAATTTTATTTTTAAAATTAAGCCTTTAATTCATTTCTTTGTTTAGAGGTTTCTGTGTTAAGGACTTGGGAGACTGGGGAGTACATTGAGGCTTAGGATGCCTTTTGCATCTGGATTAATTTTGAACAGAAAAGATAACACATCTGGACGTGCTAGAGACCAGTCTTTCCAAATAAAATTAGATTAAATTTATGAAATCTGTTAAAATATCTACAAACGGTGATCAGTAGAATGGGCCTGAAAAGATCCATTTATGTCCCTGGGGATGTCATTTGAGCTCACAGTGCCTTGAATCAGACTTAAAAATTATCCCTGAACCATATTCTGAGGCAAAATGTTGCTTATTTTCCATTGTGGTTTTGCCAGAGAAGTCTGTATAAACCCTAAATACAACAATGATGCAACAAGATGTCTCACCCATTTCTGTTGGGAACTTTCAGGCCAAAAGGCGTGAGGGAGGCTTGGCAGTGATGGGTGTAGACGGGTGAACCCTTGCATTTCCTCACCAGCTCCTGGTTCTCTTCCACAAGAGTGCTTAGGCTCCCTCCCAAGCCAAAACGTTTTGTCCTCAGTGTCCTAAATCTGGGCACTGCAGACTGAGTTCACATAAATTTCAGGCCTTGCATGTAAAATAGTTCATAGGTATGGATTATATGACAATTCTGCTGAATCTTCCAAGGAGTTCTGAGGCATAAGTACAAGAAAGATCCCTTCCATCTGCTTGTCTCTGTTGAACACTTGAATAATTTAAGAAAGAATCTCAATGGAACTGATAAATTACACTTTTGTGAATTTGAGGCGCTTTTTTTTCTTATATATATGAAATGTGATTTGTGCATAACAGGTTCTGAAATTTTAATTTTCTAAAATGAAATAAAATTATTATATTGTTTCAATTCGCTCTCTGCTTAAACTGAGACTAGTAAATTCCAGCAGTCTTGATATCCTTTTAAGTGTGCCCTCAAAAAGACAAGATTCTTTAATTTCAAAATAAACAGCTTCAGTGCTTCCGAAATACAAACATGTGAAAACTATCCTTTCTGACAAGTATTTGGATTTTGGCTTGACGAATTGCATTTCAGCAACATAAAAAATAAATTAAAAAAAAAAAAAAATCCGATACTTGTGTTCTCCTGCAGAGTAACATAACAGTATAAAATTTTCATGTTTCATTTCATTTTCTTTTCTCTCTTAAGGAGAAAANAAAAAAAAAAAAAAAAAAAAAGGAACAAATGTTGAATGTTGCTAGCATGTCAGAATTGTACAGCAGAGTATGGAAGTATTTCAAAATATTTAGTTTCCTAATTAAGGATATAAACAAATGTCAGTGCTTTTTGAAAGTAGTTTCGGATTAAATGTTTTTAAAATAACTTAATCCATTGTTTCTGCTTCATTATACCTTCTTTATTAACATCTAAAAGAGCTAAATATAGCTTATAGAGTGGAAGTGGGGAAAATTCTACTAGAATATCAAAGTACCAATAATGTTGGCCAGCTGCACAGTTCGTTGTAGATGCTGTTGTAGGCATTGACTCTGTAGGTCAGCAGGTGAGTCTTAAGCATTAATCCCCTCATCATGTGTACATGACAGCAATGGTAGCATTTAAAGGCCACTCGATATGTCTTCAAAAGTGGGTTGGAGAGTTTATAACTTCTGTCTCAGAGAATTCAAATAAAACCAAACCCCTAGGCACAAAAGCCTGTCTTAAGAGTAGAAAGCAACAGACATAACTAGGTCTCATTTGCAAGGAGCTGGACAACTTCACCCTCATCATAATTTATTCGACTCTGCTTAAATTCAAAGTGCTGCCTTGAGCCAACACTGCTGGTACAGTAACTAGCAGAATGGACTCCACGGGTGTGTTTTCCTAGCCATTGTTGATGCAATATAAATAGTAATGAAGATCCTAAGTAAAACCACAATTAATGAACTATATAATGCCTTTCTATTGATATGTGCAATGTATCAGAGCACTGCAGAACAAGTAGGAAGGGCTGTATGTATAAATTTGTCTTGTTTACCTTAACACATTGGTGGTTCTTATCAAGCTACTGCAGAGGCCAAAGAAACAGAGCAAATAAAGTTGTATAATCTTGTGCATAGCTTAAAAAAACAAAAAACTATGGAAAAAAAATGACAACTAATGAAACAACAACAATAAACAAAGAAAAAAAAGCAATCTTGAACCACAAGATCCCACCGTACACGTTCAGGCTTAACTTTTTCCTGGATATATGATTTTTGAGTGAAACACCTGATTACCTTTCACCACCACAGTCAATCCATAGTGAAAAATATACTTAATACCTACTGAGTAGGAAATACAGAGTGTGAATCTTGGCTGATCTTTCTTTATTACCCTTATTAGCAAAAGTGAACTAAACTGAAAAATTATTCTAGCTAATAATTTATAAGAGGCATCTCAAGGAATCATTTATTTCAGTGTTAATAAAATGACAAGAAATGCAGTGGTAATTGTGGGGGTTTTTTGTCGGTTTGTTTGTTTGTTTAATAAAAAGGGAGAATTTGCTGAAGTTTAATTGGTAACGTGACAAGAAATATAACTGCTACCCTGTTAGTCAAGATTTTTAGTGAATATTTTTGCTTCTAATGTGCATATAAGTGTGTGTAATACAGTGGTCCTTCTGTGTATTATGGACATTACTGAATTTATGCTACAACACTATCAAAGAGTTGACTTCCCTGGTTTATCTCAACATAAACAGTTAAATTATGTTAAACATCACACAGGTGGCATTAAAGTCCAGGAGTGATCTATAGAGTCATAGTAACATGATTTTCAACATATCTGGGTCACAGACTTGCCTTCATAAAGCTTTTCCATTTTCCTTCTGAAAAAGCTGATGTACAAAAATAAGGCTTTTGCAAATTGCTGATCTATAGAAGCAGCCCATGCTTGTCCCTGCCCCAGCATAGCCCAGGGCAGCTCTGGCCTGCTTAGAGGGACTAGCACCAGCTCCAACTGAGGAATGAAAACCACGGTTAGGGAAAAGTCCATCCAGAACGCTACCCTCCCCTTCCTCCACAGTACCCTCATATAATGATATTTCCGCACAGATAACTTCCTGAATCCAAAAGAAGTAAATTTTGTGGACATCCTGAACCAGGCAGGGTATGTTTACACCCTGTTAACAAGTTGGGACAGATTTATTTTTTTTTCCCCATGAGTTTGCAAATATGCAAAAGAATGAGTTTATATACCAGCACAATGTAATGTCTTTATGTGTTTGTGCATGCATGAAAAAATAACCTATTTAAACCTTTAGCATTAGCTTTAACTTATAAAAAAGATTCCCTGTGATCAGCCTCCAAATGTGTAGACCAGTATTCAGTCTCACCAGCGCAGTATGTGGGCAGCTGGGTAAGTATGTTGGAGAGAAGCTTCCTCTAAACTAGGTATGTCTTCTGCTGGAAACTTACTGTAAAAATACAGCCCCTTTCTAACACCTCCATGCCTGGAGTTTAGGTCCTTTACTTACAGAGAGAAAGGTACGCTGAACGAACTTGCTAGATTCAGAAACAGACTCTGAAAATCCTGAAGAGCACCTATTTGACTGCATGTACAACTTTTCAACATGCTTGTTTTGTTCTGTGTTTTTTCTCGGGGCTACAACTGATTTAACTTCATTTACAATATGCGTAATATTATTTTGGTCAAATACAGCTTTCCCTCTAGCTGAAAAATCAGGCACTAATTTTGTCATATCATGAAGAGGCTCTCCTGTGTGTGGCAGATCCTCTGTAGACTCCCTTTCGGAACCAGACAGAAGAAGGGACAGGACAGAAGTTCTTAACTTATAGCCAACTGAATGGGTTACTATAATCTGGTTTGTATCACTAAATGACAATGTGATCCCTACAATTTATAGTCCTGGGAAGACTGAAGAAATCTAGTTGCCAATCTACTTGCCATGCCATTTTTTTTTTCCTCTAGGCACGAATAATATGGGGGAGTGGGAGTGAGGCAAGGAGGGGAATGTTTCTGGTAGTTGGGTTTTTTTTAAGAACTTGCTTCCTGAAAGTAATTTTGTTAATGAACAGCAATAAAATAGTTTTGTAATACTCACCTGATATCTTTAGGCTAGTGTATGCCACCTGAGAGTCTGTTTCCATCAGTTTCAATAAGTTTCAAGTTTCAGTTTTTTGAGACTACCACCACACTCTGTGCTGACATTTAGATGAGATGTAACATAAGACAGCATAGTATAAAATATACAGAAATGTTAGAACTTCATTCAAGCAAAACTGTAGTTTGAACTACAGCTTAAAAAATGTTGAAGTACAGAAAGTACTATCTTGGGAATGCGTGTGGGGGGGTATGACCATAAAGAGACCCTAAACTCTCCCCTGACTAGAAGATTATACAATAGGAAAAGACGTTTGGATATTTACTGCAGAAACCGTCTGTTTCAAAGTCTAAATGCATGGCTAATGTTATATTTTTTTAATATAGTTTGTTATGAAGAAATCCACCAGAGCTTAAATCTCGCTTACTAAATATTTAGCAGTTTGTTATGGGCTGAATACTGAAAAAATTAGGCATGATTTTATTTAAATCAGTTTGGAGATTAAAATTTGAGACTGAGAATTCTTAGTTTAATTTGCAAACAAATGTACAGTTTTAGTTTAAGATTTGAAATGTCATGAACTCATTTCTTTCTAATAAGGTCAGGAGTTGATTAAACTTGTATGATCTTCGAGAAATTAGAAAACTGTGGTTGCACTCCAACAAAACAAAAGACACTTTCCCAAGTGGGAATTTAGGTATTTCGTTCCTCAGAAACTTTAATATTAAAACTTCATTGTATAAACATAAGCTATTTTCCATGTTAATCAGAACATTTGTCTTGCTAATGACTTCAATGATATCCTAATTAGAGTTGAATAATCCACTGAGGTATGAGCAGACTTGAACTTATGACTTTTTTCTAATCAAAACCCTTTTAATTTTGCTGTTATAAATGACTTGGATTCTTTGTGTTCTGCCTATAAAAGGAAGCAAAATTTGTGAGAAAATGTTATTTTCTTAACCTTTTTCTCATTTGAGGTCTAATCACATGTGGCATGGAAGTTCCAAAGACGCATGTCAAGTTGATCTCTCCGGTCCTAAGGTACGAAGATATTTTTCTGTTTCTCTGAAATGCACTTCCAGTGTACACCTCTTAAATTATTACCAAATCTCTGTTTAGGTGGCAAAGTGCTGCTGTGCTTCAAATATTTGACTTATTATACAACGACTTGGGGAAAAGATGATTTACTGAAAAACGTCCCTGTAAACCTTGCTATCAGGGTGAAGGGGCTGTGAGAAGTTTTCCCTTCCTTCTGCCTCTCCATCTCAAGTCACCTGATACACGTGAATCTTACAAAGATTGTTATTGCAACCTGTGTTGCTCATATGAGACCAGACAATGAGTTAGGGTGGGAAGAAGTTAGGGGGATAAATATAGTGCAAAGCAAGTTTTAATAATGCTGAGGAGCTTGTCAAAGAAACCTTGGGGTTGCTTCATCTTATGAGCTTGGTCTTTGGACCTATCTTGTTTCCCCATAATCAAAAAGAAGTGAGAAATTGCAAAAGCATCACTTCTTTGTTGTATTCCCTTTTTTCTTCAGCATCACACACCTTCCTGTTCTTCAAGGGCTGCTGTTGAGAATCTGGTGCTTGAATTGTGACACAGTTTGTCAGTGTTTCTTTGGTGGAAATTCTAATATAAGCTGTTTCTGCACTGCCTACGTAGCTGTCTTGTATAACTGTTCGTGGAGTGCCTTTTCATGACTGGGATGAGGTTTTCATATGTTCATCTAAGACATGTTACTATAGCACCATGGTGACCGCTCAAGACAAAACCAGTAAATTTTTAGAGATTTTCATTAATAAGATAGTACGCAGTGAAAATCCCTTGAAGAAAAAAAAGGCCTGATAGAAGCTTTGGGGATAATTTTCCATGAGTAAAACCAAATAAAAGATCCTGAAAACACGGAACAAAAAATGTTCTTAACAGATTAATTTTTTACAATATAGACGTGCTTTTAGCAAAAGGTTCTTGCCTTGCAAAAAAAAAGAAGCAGAGTGGGTCACTATCCACACCACAGGGTGTTTTGCACTACTTCAGGAAATATGTGAGGTTATTTTATTTAAAAGGAGAAATTAGAACTTCTGCCTTCTTTCAGTGGGTAGGTAGCCAGCCAAAATAAACCAAAATATTTTAGGCATTTACAAGCTTGTTACCAAAATCTACTGTGTCTTAGACTACATGGTTTATGAGGTTATACTGAAGTCACTAACATTGCAACAACCAGGCTGTATTGTGAGTCAGGACTGAAGTCCAGTTTCTGGTCTTCATGAAGATCACATAGCATGCAGCAGAAACTACCATTGCACTGGCTAGAATTGTATTATCCAACATTATTAACTTCTCTTCTAAAGGCATAGTTGTTATTCTGTACTAAACTTGTGGAAGCCCATATAAAAAGGATGTATTTTTGGATGTGTACAGGTACATATAAAAAAAAAATAAATATCAGGTATCCATGATGCTCAGTTCGTTTGGCAGCACTCTCTTCTCTCTGCTTAAGTACTTAAGTGATGCTGATTGTGAAAGTTGAATTCTACTATTAGTGGCAAGGTTTCTATAATCTGAGTAAACAAAACAGTAAAAAGCAGTTTTCCTCTTGTAGTCCCACTTTTCAGCTGAGAACCTAGTCCACTAAATAGATTTACTCTTATGCAGCTAAGTATCATGGACTTTCAAAGGACTATGATAACACTTTGTCATATCCGTAATACAAAAATCGTTTCATCCAATACTGTAATCTTCAGGGTGGAAAACTGCAGTTTTCTAATAACACACAGAAACATTATACAACAATTTTTGTACAGGAAATGAAAAGCAAAGTCTTATCCAGATAAAACTGCAGGGAAAATATAGATAGGCAGAAGAAAATCATCAGTTGTGATTGAATTTGGCAAGGACAGTGAGGATAACTCTGCCCTTGTGAAGAGTGCCATGGGATCTTTAATGATCAATCACCAAGAGACCTGAGTTGGCAGTATTGCCCGATTACTACACAGATAGACTCATTAATGGAAGATTACAGCAATCAAATAGACTTATCTTTTTAATTTTACTAATGCATCTAGTCTCCTGCCATATATTCGTGTTGTCAAAAATCAAAAGCTTTACTGAGGGGAAAAAAGTATTCTTTTTGTTATCTTTAAGTAATTAAGTTTTTTGAATGCTAATTCTGTGCCTCTGGCAGCAGTGCAATTGGAAGCACACATTTTTTTGGAGTTTATCACTCAATAGTGACTGCTTTCCCATAGAGTCAAAAAAATCAATCACTGCTCAAAATGCCCATGCAGACAGAAGAATGCATTGTGTGTCTTGCTAGTTAATATGTCTATCTGATGAAAAAAAAATCAATACATTTTTCTTAAAAAGGGTTACTGCAAGAGGAGAAAACATTTTACCTCTGTCTGATTGACAAAACTGCATCAAAGTCAGTTATCCACCATTAAGTTCCATATTTATCCTAGTCACCCTTCAGACAGCTGGAGTTCAGTGTTCGGGCAGTACTTCCGTCATAAACCAAAGTTGAGAGTACTTGGAAAACTCAAAGAACTGGAACGTTTTATTAAAACAAATGTTTCAAACAGAAGCATAGGAGTTTTAAATAAAGATAAAAATAAAAAGTAAATAAAATAAAAAAAATCAAAGGACTCTAAGGGCCAGAAAAGAAGACTGAACCTTGGCAGGCTGAGGTTACTGTATTTCTCAGGAGATTATACATTCATGTTTTTTTCCGATAGTCTGTAGTGTCAGGGATGTTATTCTTTTGAATCTAAAACTTACCATTGCTCCAGAGAGACTTGGCACTCCTTATTGAGTTTTTACTAGAGGAAACTATTTACAAACCAATAAATGGATATTAAAGGAAGTTACTTGTACTAATGGTGTGCCATTGCCTTAGCTTTAAGCTGCATACATACAAATATGCTCTAAGACTTGGTATATCATTTTTATTGTGGAAAATATAAATACAGGAGCTTTGACAAGCATGATGGATCTTTTTTTGAAGGGAAAGTAAGGTTGGTCGGTTGGTTTTATTGCAGACTGGCTTCTCACTGAAAAAAAATCTGTAACAGATAAACAGATATTACCTCTTAAAAGAAACCAAAACACTTGTTTCCTCCAGCTTCACCTGAATTCCAAGTAAGGTAAGGGAGTTTTTACCCATCCTTATTGACCACTAGCAATAACCCACCATTGGTAGTCTCCTCAGGTCAGTTCCCTGCAAAGATTAATTTCTCAGTGTTTCTTTCTGACCTCCTCTATGTTTATATCAGGGCTGCAAAATCAGCTTCTCTGCAGGCTGTTTCTACTCTCTCTGAACAGAATGCTGAGAGGTCGGAAGCATGTTGGTTGTTGTTTTTTTTTTTTAATTTTTTTTATAGGTTAGAAGTGTGGACTTTTAGTCTGCTACATCTTACTGTTACTTCCTTTCCTTTCCTGTCAATGTGTAAATATTTTCCCTAGTTGATGACTTATGGCAAGCAGTGGTTTAGGTAAATGTTATTTGCTGTTATGTCATCCAGTCCAGCCCCATCTCCTGAAAAGGTATGCAAATAGGAGTTGGTTCAAACAATGTCCAGATTCACCTTTTGAGTGTTAATATTATCTGCAGCTAGCCAATTTGCCAAGTGAAAATGGGAACTGAACGAGGTCCATGAGAATTGTTTTTATACCATCTCAGAAAACATACAATATTCCCCTTACAGATTTACACTGCGAAGTTTCTACCCAACAATTATGTTGGTAAAGCTGCTATGTGTGTCACTAAAGAAACTGAATCACAGAGCTGTGTATAGGAGTTTCTTCTCTCCCAACAGGTCAGTGTAATGAGAGTTTTGTGGTCTGACTGTCAACACCAAATATCTTTTACTGCAAAATAAAAAGATAAAACTAAATAGGGAGATACAGACTGTCATTGGTGAATGGTAATGTGCCATTTGCTTGTCAGTTGGGAAGTTTTGATTAGCTTTCAAAAGTTGATCCAAGCCAATCAAAATCAATAGAAACAACCACAGTAATTTTCACATGCTTTGCATCAATCCTCTGTAAGTTATAATTTGTTCCATAGGCTGACCTGCCATACAACCAGACCTAGACAAAATCTATTTGCCTTCAAACTCTATAGAAAAAAATCTATGATTGGAAAATTTTCTGGAACTGTCAGCTTTCTTCCCTCCTTGATGTTTCTTTGAGAGTTCAATAGCATTCCTATTTCCCAGAAGATTTTGCCCTAATCCTTTTATTGCTTTTATGCTCTTGACACCATTTCTCAAGAAAATCTGGAGTCTAAGTAGGACTAACGTTATTTAAGAAACTGCTCCATACTGATTAAGACTGCTAATCTCCAGTTCAGTGTCTCTTGATACCATAGACCTCCAGATCAACCTTTGAATATGCAAAACTGAAGGCTTTTTGGTACAGTAGATAGTGTAAATTACAGAAATTTAGGAGGACTGAATTGTCAACTTGTGTAATTTGTCATAATTTGTCTGATGACAATTAGATATTACACTTGTTAAAGACTTATTCACATATTCACTTTTTTTGGTGATCTGCTATGCAGCCGTACATCTGAAAGTTTGTCTTTTGTCCTTAATCTGTGTCTTAAATTTTTTTTTCTTTTTCCTCTGGCCTCCATCCTAATGCTTCTACTTCTTCAGTCAGACCCAGAAAATGCCTTAATTCACTGTTTTCCTTCCTTCATGCTGTTCAGATTTGGTGTTGTTGAGTGAAATTACTATGTGGAGAAATGTGGGATAGAGCACTATATAAGAAAGTTCTTTTAAAAATAAGTCCTCGTACTGTACAAAGTAGTGTTATATGGGAAATTACTAATAGTAATGATGATGACAGGAACCATAAACATGAAGGAGAAGGAGAAAGAAACGAAGAAAGAAAAAATTATCTCACAGATTTGAAAGCCTCTCTAGTCTAGTATGAGACACATAAATGTAAAATTACATCAGAAATTATCATTGCAAACATTGTTTTTAATTAGTAACAGACACATTAATTGTGATGATGTACCTATTAATCCCTCAACAAAATAGGTAAATCATAAATTCCATTCGTCTTTCTCAACTGCTTTTGTGTGTGTGTGTGTGCATGAATAAGCTACCTCCTAATTTATTATAGTTGTGTTAATAAATTGCTATTAGACTACAGTGAAGCTATTTGTTAGCCAGATCTGATATATTATTTAGGGATTGTAATAACCCTAAGCATTCTCATTATTATCAATCTCAATAGACACAAATCTCCAGAGAGATGAATGCAGTTTCTACAAAACCTTAAAGCCTGTAAATGTTAGAGCTGCCAGCTGCAGCCTGAGCTGTCGTAGTTCCATAGCCCTCCAGTAAGGCCAAATTCTCTGCCCCATTGACTGAAAGTTAAGGCCTACCTTTGTGATCAAGCACTGCAACAGGCTGCCCAGGGAAGTGGTTGAGTTACCACCCATGGAGGTGTTTAAAAGACATATAGATGAGGCTCTTAGGGACGTGGTTTAGTGCCAGTGTTGGGTTAACGGTTGGACTTGATGGCCTTAATTGTCTCTTACAACCAAAATGATTCTATTATTCTATGAGGTATCTGACTGTAGAGAGTAGCTAGTACTTATCAAATAGTATGCTTCCTAGCATGCTGGTATCTCATCTCCTAGTTCAAAAATCCTCCGCAAATGGGTCTGAGAGTCCTTCACTCCTCTTACTGAAGCTATGTTATGATTAATGAAAGAAGCAGAACATCGGAGCAAATTTGTTTACCAAATGGCCACAGAACATGTTAGGCAGTGGATTTCAGACCTTGCTCCAGCTTATGTAAGTATAAAGCAACTTTTCTTGGGTTTAGTTTGTTTTCCCCTTTCCTGCCCCATGTCTTCTAAACATGGTTAAAAATATCATGCTTTGTTGAAAGAGTCAGTAAAAGATGATTTGGGAGATAATGTTTCATCCTCAGGAAAGCCAGATGACAAGGCTTTCAGCAGTGAGAGGCAATGATTCCAGCACCTCCTGCACAGCACATTCAGAAAATTAGAAGTAAGGGGGCTAACACTCTACAGTTTAAGACATAGGATAGGTATGAGACAGAATACATCTTATCTGAACGTGGGATGAGTGGAGATGTGCAATTGGAGGGAGGAAAGGTCAAGGAATGTGAGATGGAAAACTTGATTGAGGGATGCAATGTGTAGGAGGTAGATGACTGAGGAGTGGAGTGGGGAGAAAAGATAAAAAGTAATCATAATGCACTAAAATACATGCACCAAAAAATCAGAGGTCATCTTATATTCAGGTTCATTCTATTTTTAGGGCATTCAGTATTTAATAGAAAATGCAATTTGAGGTACAAATTCTCATTCATCCATTTGAAATCTTTGTTCTCTGTAAATATTGAGTTTCTCTCGCAATAACTGCCAGGCTTCTGTTCTTGCACAGGGAATGTGTATGAGGATTTCATCTGTCAGCTGGTATATTTGGGGATATGATAAGGTCAGAGTAGGAAGAGAAAAGGTGGATTTCATATACTGAATAGGAAATGCAAATAAAGGTTTAGAAACAATAAAATAACTTCAGAAGTTATTGCAGGCACATTTGGTGATGTATATAGACACAGTAAATATTGCATTATATTGGAGCAAGAAAGTTCAGTGTGGCTCTTGCAATAGCAAGTATTTTCAGAGATGATCAAAGGAATAAAAAATTAACACTGATTTTTAAAGACATGTTGAATTTCTCAGAGCTGTAGTCTCGCTGGTGAAATTCTTTTAGCCTAAAACGTAGAGCCTTAGAATAGAAAATTGTATTTCTTGCACAACTTTCTGCATAATTATTGCATTGCTGTGATTCTTGCATGCTTTCCCAGCTTCCCTTCTTTGCTGTCTTTCCTTCCTCCCCGTATATGTATTTTGACTATGCTGTGATTAGGATATGAGTTTAATATGATACTTACGTAATCTCCAGCACATTAAGATCCGTGTCTAAATAAGGCCTCAAATATTCATTGTTAATGATTCTATAAAAAAACAACCAACCAACCAAACAAACAAAAAAACAAAACAAAAAAAACAAACACACCCCCCCCCCCATGCAGATGTTATGCTGCGAAGGTTGCAATGGGGTGGGAGTCATGAGGTTGGGGGGGCAGGGCGTGTGTGTGTGTGTCTCACATCAGAGCAAAGTACCTCTTTGGTACAAATGTTTCTTCTACCAGATCAATTGTATATCTGCATAGCCTCACTTGGCTATTCAGCAAGTGATGGATATACTCTGTGACTCCTCTGAAACACCTTATTATTGATCTGGAGCAAAAGTGCAGAAAGATATCCCACAGTTTAACAAACTGAAGCCATGCTTTTTGGTACAAGTATCACTGTGCTAACCTTTCTTGGCTGATTTTAATCTTCTTTCTCCATCACACAGTTAATTGTCCCTCATTTATCCATATTAGTAGAAGATCATATGAAATCTCTGTAAATTAGGCTATGAGAGCCTAATTTAGTACATTAGCCTTTGCAAAACCTCATGGACAGACTTTTGTCAATAGAATAGGCTCTTAGCCAGTGGCCTGATTTTGAACATGACTCGTTTGGCATGGTGTATGTCCCACGTTACAGATCTGAGGGTGCTGCTTTGCAGCAAGTGTGCTGGTAGGTGGTTGCACTGCGAAAATTTCTGTAAGATATTTCAGAGTTTACTGTAGCTTTGCACTTACCTATTTCTTCCCTTCATGAATGTAAATTTCCTGAAAACCAATGTTTTTCAGACACTGTGAACCTGTTATCCTTGCCTGGAAACACCCTCATAATGGGGAAAGGGACAACATTCTCTGTGGTAGGTTTTATCTCTGAACCTCCTTCTATGTATTACCCATACTGGATTGGTACTGGGGGGAGCCGTGTGCTAACTGTAATTGAAAAAAACAGAGCATATAGAGGAAATGTCTCTACTTTCTAAGCAGCAGACCAGTTAATTTGGACTAAAATTAGTAGTGTAAATCTCTAAACAAGGTCAGAATTCAACTTCCCTGTTTGTTAGGCGGTTGTGTTGTTTGGTTTGGTGGTTTTTGTGAGGTTGGTTTGTTTGTTTGTTTTCTCCTGAATAGATCTAATTCCATGGACCTCTTTGCTTTGTAATTTTCTTACTCTGAGCTTGTGCAGACCACTAGTGATGCATTAGTCCTGGGTTTTTAGTGGGCTTTTTTCTGTCTTCTGCTATAAACAGATTAAATATTTATAAACAGATAGTAAGGAATCAGTCACTTTGATCTTAGTTCTTCCCTTTTTTTTTTTGAGATGAACTTTTCACATTACGAAGCCACTTAATTTTTGCAATAAACACATAATGAAGTATTACATTAAAAGTTAGCATTTTACTCCTGCTTTGTTAAACATTGTGGTAAGGAATCAGTAGTCCTTTGCCTCATATGAGGTAGAATCATCCAGCATTTATTGTACAGTTACTTAAAAACTCCTCCATTATTTCTGTTTTTCAGGGCTTACTAGTACCACATAATTCCTTCATTTTGGAAGAGCAATTCAGGATATGAATCCCTCTTAGAAGAAGCCCAGTAAAGTGTATTAAATACAACTACTGGTTTATTGGTTTATTTCTTGCATTGACTTGCTCTTGTGATCATGGCATCTCTGAACACTGACTGGTAACTGGTACCTTGCAGGACCCCCAAGGGGAGGAAAGAAGGAGGTGATCCAGGCAGCAGCAGGGAGCAGGGATTTCCCCTAGAGAAGGTGGTGGCAGAGCAGGTGTTTCACTGCAGCCTGTAGAGATTACTATGTTGGTGCAGATATCCACACTTCAGCCCATGAAGGAACCCATGCTGGAGCAGGCAGACATGCCTTGAAGGAAGCTGCAGCCTGTGGAGAGTCTCCACAAGAGAAGGTTTGTCCTGAAGGACTACAGCCTGTGGGAAGCACCCGTGCTGGAGCAGGGGAAAAGTGTGAGGAGAAAAGAGCTGCAGAGAGGAGCCCTTATGTACTGACCACAACCTCCAAGTCGAGGCTATCTCAATCCACAAGCTTTTTCATATTATTTTTCTCCCCCTCTCCTTTTGAGAAAAGGGAGTGAGTGAGCAGCTGGGTGGGCATTTGGCAGCCAGGTAAGGTCAGCCCACAAGAAATGTCTTGGAAACATGCTTATGCATCTTTGTTGCATGATAATGCAACTCTATTTTGCTATTCTTGTCATTACTGTGCTTCAATGTAATTAATGGTATCAAATTGGCCAAATTACAGAGGAATTATTTGAATACAGACAGTTGATTGTTTGGGTGGGAAAGGAGGGAATTCAGTCTCAAACAAAAATGAGATAATTTGCTACATACATGAAAACATTAATGCGTAAGTTCTGTCAGAGTCAATGACTCAGTCCATAAACTGTTCCTTTTTCAGACTATTTTTCCTGAGGAAATCTTGCCTTTCTGTAGTTTACCTTTCTGTTCCTCTTTCAGACAATATATGCTTTCTACTGATGTAGAAAAACAGAACATAATGCACCTAATGAAATACGAAAATTCTGAAATTTTCATTGTATAGGACAAAGATGTTCTAATTATACCAGGAAAACTCTGAATAGTTATCTCAAAACAAACAAACAAAAATCCAAACAAACAAAAACCCAAACCCCAAAAAGCTAATGATTTTCTGTTTCACAACATAAAGTTTACGAGAATATTCAGTAATTTGTACGTTTCTACAAAAATCTGTACTCACTTATGATTACATTTAAAAGCCTATATGGTAAAGAATATTGTAAAAGAGCCTGATCTTCAGTGACTTTGTATCAGTAAGAGGCTAATCTCATACAGAGTGGCATATCATATTCATTATGATCTAACGGTAGCAATCAGTACAAAGAAATTAAGTTAATCAAGCAAAACAGTGACTTCTGACATGTCCAAAACCCATTAGAGGAACACTACAGAAGTCAGAGAAAGTATCAGGGAAGTGACCTAGTGGTTCAGGTATTGGACAAATGTTTTAGGTTTTTGTGTTAGTTTTATATCTATATCTCTGTGTCTCTATATCTCTATATATCATCTATATCTCTATATAGCATCTCTGTATCTATATAGCATCTCTGTATCTATACAGCATCTATATATCTATATAGCATCTATATCTCTATGTATCTGTATATCTATATGTATTTTTGTGACTATGCATTTAAAGTTAGCACGACTTCAAGCCAAGGGAAAGTTAAAATGTGAGGAGAATGCAATATACTACCAAGGCACACCAAAACTGATTTGCTGGATTTGTTTCTGAAAAACACATGGTTAGTTGTATATAGTCAGTATAGCTGTAGATGTTAAACTAAATTAGTGCATAATTCTGTTAGCTTCAGTTTAGTTACAAAATAGAACTGGCACATAAAGAATAATGCAGATAGCTGTAAAGTGGTGCACCTGGGGAAAGTCTATCCTAGCTTAATATACAAAATTATGAGCTCTAACCTGACTATTGCCTTTCAAGAGCAAGGTTTTGGGGCTATGATAGAAAATTCCACAAAAAACATTGGCTCAGATCTCATAATCCAAACCCACAAATTGCATGAAGGAAATTATTAGAAAGGAACTAGAGGCAAGGTAGAAAATATAATTACATTTCTTTATGAGTTGATGGTTTGCTCCCGTATTGAATACTTTGAGGGGGTCTGGCCTCACCATTTCAAAAAAAGATATAACAGAATCAGAGTAATTTGGTTTAGAAAGGACCTCCAGAGGTGTCTAGTCCAATCCCCTGCTCAAAGCGTGTCTAAGGGACTTGAGATTGCTCAGAGACTTGCCCCGTTTCACCCTGAGTGCCTCCAAGGATGGAAATTAAAAAAATTTTCTGGGCAACCTAACCAAGTTAGAGCTAGTTTGAGCAGGGAGGTTTGACAAATTAAGCCACTTTCAAGCCTAACTATTATGTGATTCTAGAAGATCCAGTGAAGGACAGGAGAGATGAGCAATTCTATATGAGAAATACATGGGTGGGCTGTAAATATTCAGCCCAGCAAATGGATACGATACTTGTCTACAAAGCCACTACTAGCATGGAGAGGGTGAGTGGTGATTGACACTCCCATTTTCTCCCAATACAACAATCGGTGGCAACCAGATACAAAAGGAAAAAGAGGAGATGTTTCTCCATGCAATAGATTAGTGGATGATCTTGGCAATAGAAAGTTCATTTACGATGGGTCAGGTGGGGATTGGACAAATGCCTGGAAAAAAACGGTTTAGAAAAAGTACAATAAGCTCAGTAGGTGAATAGATGTGATTGGAAGCTGAGAATTATCAATCAGGGAAGGACCATTGTTTATACTTGCCTGTTCTTGTTCCCTTGAGGTCTTCTTTTGGCCACTCTTTTTGTATTGTAATTATTGGGCTTTTAGTAAGTATTTTATTGATGGGAATAGAAAAAAGCAATCAGTCTCTAAGCTTGCACTTTCCTCAGGGAATGTTGTATATATATATCTATATAGATGTATAGATATGTATATATCTATAGCATGTGTACATGAATGAAGAGCTTTGCTAAGTTGTGTTGGGGCAGGGTGGTGCAGCATCTTTATTAGCTACAACATAGCCTCAATTGTGTCCATGTATCTATTGACTGGTGCTTAGTTTGAATGTGAGACAGGGAAATTTCCTTACTTTAAGAGAGACGGGAAAAACCTTAGCCTCTTCCTTCTCATTTAAAAAAAAACGTAAAAAGTGCTTTACATGAAGTGCCTAGTGTCAGACAAAGACAGTGGCAGCAAAAGTGCATTTTGCTGAGATTTAGAATAGTAAAGAATAGTGGGAGGCAGGAGCTCCATTAGCTGTTACTTCCACTGAAGGCAGAGCCTTTCAAAATGTGACCATTAATTCTCCAGTGTATGGGCTACATTTGGTTTCTTTGGAGTGTTAAGATAACTGGTTAGAGGAATCATTCACCTAGCACTATGGTTTCCAAAATGGAGCTTCTAAGAGAAAACAACTGTTTAAATATTTGGTGAGGAAAATAATTGGGAATGGCCACTGGCGTACTGTAGAACAAAACAGTGCTCAAATAGAGAACCAATATGTTCTCTAATTGTGTTCTGTAATATATCTCACTTGTTCCAGATTCTACTTTATCAAAATGCTCCTTTCATCTTCTAAAGAAATAAAATGAAAATAAATAAATAAAGAGAGGCTATGAGGTATGGGCTTATTCCACCAATTGTATAGTAGATAAATACTGTAAAATATTATTTTTTTCTTTAGAAGCATGGGAGGGGGTGTGCAGTTCTTGTTTATTTACATGTCAGGTAGTTGAACCACTATCCTGTACCTAGAGAAATATGGGAAATTATTTTTATGGGTTTTAATGAAAGCAGAGTCAGACCTTGCATTTGGCTGCAAAACTTCATAATGTAAAAACACAATTTATAGATCTTTCTCCTGTACTTTTTCCTAGCTACGGTTTATTGGAATTCTCCATCTGTAGTGAAATTCTGCTTGATGCATCAAATCAGCTATAGGGTTGGCGTTTTTTTAAGATCCGTGTCTTCATATAACATGAAATTTCATAATACACTGTTTAAAGCTCTTGTAGCTTAGGGGTGGTGTATTATCATCAAAATGCAGATTATTGACCCTGAGTGATTTAATGTTCACATGAACTTAAATGAATATCCTAACAATCTTAAGAAGAAAAAGAGTTTATGATTGTCAGTATCCCTAGCTAATCATGTCGGTTATCATTAGTGTTTAATTCAGGAAAAAAATAGTTCTTTATTAATAATGATTCTTACTTCAAACGCAGCATTTAAGTAGAAAAATACAGCAAATTTGTTTTATGAAGTGTGAGGTAAAAGAAGCGTTAAAGGAATTCTGCAGAATTCAGACCTAGCCACATCTCAACAGACTAGGCTATTGAATATATTTTGATGCAGGTTTTAAAGTAGATATCCTCAGATTTTTGAGAACAAACTAGTTCTGTTGTTCTTATGTCAGACACAAGCTACTTTTTGGGCTGTGTCTCCCTCCAGAGGCACTTTTGTAAGAATGTGTGCCCATTTTTTGATTTTATGAGGCTGAATGAAAAAAGGAAAATTATGTCCAGTCTACAGTGTAAGAAGTAACTATTTATCCAGTATAATATTTTATTAAAATGCTGAGGAGTTTTTGAACATATTTACTTCCCTTTGGAAGAAAGAAAAAGTAATTAAAAAAGAAAAATGAAAGGTTGGGAAAAGACAAACTGCAGCTAAAGGGATAGAAGAAAGTATTGTTTGTGGTAAGGGTGCAATAAAGCATCTCAGGTTCTCTGACCTGTGCAGAGAAGTACTCATTTACAAAACTCTATACAAAACCAGTATATGGTACTCTTTATGCAGACAGGAATACCTGATTTTAATTCTCTTCCTGACACTGTGGCCCCAAACACAGCAAAGACAGAGAGGACCATGGGTCACGAGTGAGCAACTAGTGAAGGGTGGGGAGCCCAAGATCCACTGGGATAACCAGCCTGGGTCCTGGAAAACGTTAAGCAGCTCGCTCTCAGACTGAGGAGGACAATTTCAGTGGTTGCAGTTACTGTCGTGCCACTTTGCTGGGACAGCAGAGTTATTCATGGATGTGAAAAATATTGCAGAAATTTGCAGGTTGCAAAACTGAAGTTTAGTCGTATGTTAATAAGTCAAGGTTGTAACAGGGCAAAAGTTGTCCCTTCATGCAAGTCCCTTCCAGTTAAGTATTGCAATGATTCTTATTCCTGCTCTTCCAGACTTGTACTTCTGTCTACTGAGTATAAACACAATGTATTACATTTTTAGGGTTCCTTATGCTCATGAAGAAGGGTAGAATATGAAGTTTCTTGCTAATAAGCAGGAGTGCAAAAAGGCAACAAGGAGAAAAGGAAGAAACTAGGGGATATACCCCAATATACAGACTGGTGACATGTAACTAATCCTGATCTCACCCTCAGGGTTTTTAAAGCACCTGTACAAAATGCTTCTTCTAAATCCCTGAAGCTTATTCCTTACTTCTTACACATCTCTATTAAATGGCCATATTCTGACTACTCCTGCCCTTCGCAGAGAACCCACTTTGCTTAGTTTGCTTGTTCACTAGCCAATCAAGCCTCCCACAATTTGAAGATGTTTTCCTCATGTCTTAAATAGCCTTCTCTGATTCTGTTTGTATTATTTGTTTTTGCTGTTTCTACGCTATTATAATCTAAAACAATATAACTAATTCCATTACTTCAGTTATTCCAGATCGAGGGAGAAAAACCAGCAAAATAAACCCTACACCACCAAATATCTTCTGAGTGAAGCACCGATCTTTGTTTCACCCAGTGTGATCAGCTAGATTCCAGATCCCCTTCAAGGATTTTTTTGCTGTTCTGTGTCTATGATAGGTCTTAGCCAGAGAAAGATCCTGGAAATTCCTGGTTTAGTTTAAAGAAAGCTCAAACTCAGTGTGGGATATGCTTATTTATGTTTTATGTAAGACTTAGAAGCCGCGTGTGAGCATATATCACTGAGGGTGAAATGCTTAAGACCTGAGCTCTCTCTGTGTGACAGACTCCCTGTGTGTCATCCTGTGGAAACTGCATAATCAAACTGTCTCTTCAGAACTTGATTTTTAGATAGTCAGAGCCTGACAAGAATGTTTTGAAGGACATCCACTGTGTCTGAAAGACCTAGTTGATCTGTGAAATGGGTGTATAAATGGCTACAGCCTCCTTTGAGGAAGGAAAAATATGGTTTGTTCAACAGGAAAAAGGCAAGTGTGCCCCATAACACACACATCTGTCACCAGAGCAAAGGCAACACACAACAGAGATTGCGAAGAAAGGACTAGAATTGGTAATCCTATTAAAGATAAATAGTCTAGTGAGCTCTTGCAGATAAATGACATGGTTTCGAAGAGGGAAAGAAGATGACAGTTGATGGTCAGATGGGCCTAAATGGCTCAGACATAAAATGAACACAAGTTTGGGTTTGAATACGCTGCCACTTCCAGGCCCCATGATGATTGTTTTCTGCTATGAGGATCCATCCCATCTAGTATTATTGTACATCCTGTCTCGTGTTATTGTACTTCGATTCCATGTCTTAGAAATGCAAGTAGGCGTATCAGTTTTGTATTTATTTACATGTTCACTTTCTAAAATGTCCACCTCTTATTATAAAAACAACAGTAAAGATTTTTTAATACATACCTTAGGTTCAGCATTTGATACATTTGTTTCCTTCAGAAAATGGTCAGAATATCATAGTTTTCAGTTGAAACTATATGTAAAAGCTTAGGGTAATGCACTCCTACACATATACTGCTTAGGCATGGAAGGACTCAGCAGTTGCATCATGAGTATGTCTTGTTAAATATTTGCTGCCACAGTTGATGTCAGTAAACTGAAGTTTAAAAGCAAGTCTTTCTTATTCTAAACACTCCTTTAGCTCCTGGCTTGGTGACCTTCCTTTTGTCTTGTTTTCCCTTTTTCTTGCTCTCCTCTCTACAGCGATGTATCACTGCAGCAAACAGCTCATCACAGCTGTCACTCTAAGAATTTTTTGGAATTGTGAAGTTTTGATGTCTCAGCAAATCAGACAGTACTTTCAATTTAGTACATGGCAGATTGCTTTTTAGAAGGGACTGGAAGTCTTGGTAATGGAATATGGAGCCTTTCAGCTGCTTAAATCTATTTCAGGTTGATAGTGACAGAAAGTTCATTACCAGCTCTATTGTGAATAAGTGCAGAGAGAAAAGGAGGTCTCTGTTTTTTCTTGCCCTGCCATACTCAGAAACTTGAACAGTTACCACTAAATTCAGTTATTTTAACATTAGCCAGTACTCATCTAATTTTCAAGTGCGTTAACTAATGATGGTGTTCTTTCCAGTCTTTCAGTTTGGATATGGATTCCTAAATGTCTGAGAACTGAGGAAAGTCAGTTCTGAGTTGGACCCAAGAAGCACAGATAATATTTACCTTCATAATTGAAAGGGCTGCAGTCACAGTATAGTTTGGGTTCAGGGAGCAAGTGAAATAACTGATACTCATGTTTGTGTCTGTTCTTGCAAGAGACACTGCCCATCACTACTCTGAGTACTCTCAAGGTTATTGCATTAATGCCAAGTCATCTGTTTCCACTTCCTTTGATATGTTTCATTTATTATCTTTAATGCATTTTTGACACTTTGATCTTCAACATTTCCTAACTTCTGAGAAACTTTTAATCAACTTTGTTCAGTAATCAAACATGGAGTTCCTCTTCCTTGCTCTTAACCAAGGAGATAGTGGGTTCATCTTCCAGATTTGTGTCTCTAATAAACTGAAGGTGCCTTGAGTTTTGAGAGTGCACATGGTATGCTCAAACTTAGAGGATGGAGAAGAAAAACAGATAGTACAAATTAAGACTGATATAACTCTATTTCCCAGTAAGGTCTCCCTGAACATGATAACATCTTTAACTACTCTTTTCCCAGCAGTGGATACTTAGGTTTGGGAGAGACAAAAGGGCTTTGCTGATCATGAGATTGTGTTGAGCTGCTTTTCAATCCTAAACAAGGATAATTCTGGACATTTGTGAGAGGCTGATCCCATTTCTGTTTTATGTAGTACTGCCTCTGTATTCATTTATGCAAACCTAAGAATGAACAGTGGTAGTATGAAGTCTGCCATTAACGTTCAGGAATACCTACTGTTATTTTGTTGGATTTCCTTTTCTTACATTTCTACAAACAGCATTTTTTTATAATAGGTGTATTTATTTATTTAATAGACCCACACATCTTTGCAGAAGTCATGGGGGTTGCATGGAGTCAAGACTTTCTATCTACAGTGAATCAACAAAAATATGTTTGTCATACAGATTTTAAAAGACTGTATAAAAATATTTGCATAATACAGTCATAAGAGAGCTACTGCACTGTGGTCCACCACATCTGCTCTCAGACACTCTCAGCAGGGTTTATGCTCTTCTTGCTACAAAAAGAGAAAATTAATTTCCTAAACTGTTCTTCCTACTTGGTGCTAAAATGCACAATGTTCATATTTTTTTCAAATCTATGAAATGAAAAGATTTTTATACTTATTAAATTTTATTAGTTTTCTTCTTGCAAAGTGCTCCATCTGCTGAGGCCATGTCTTCACATCTTAATTTTGTGTAGAACGCGGGGAGATTTATGGACTTGATTGATTTCCCCCATATTCACAGGAAGAATGGAAACTCATAGAAAGACAAATCAATAGATTTCCCCTTTTCCAATGGGAAAATTACTACAGCATGTTGTCATTTAAGTTTAGTGCTCTGCCTGGACTCTACAACTTCTTATGATAACAAAGGTAATAACAAGACATCAAGAAATCACTCTTTGTCTGGAGTCTATATTCTCTTACTTTTTTTTAAAATTGGTGACTGACATTTACTCTAATGCTTAAATCTAGTTGAAATGTGCTTTTTTGCTTTCTGTTCTGTGCAGAAAGGCCAAAGCAAATGGTGTCATAAGTAAACTACCCTGTGCTGTGCATCTCTCTCGATGGTTTCACCAAACTGTGAACACCAAGTCCTACTGGCTGTCTGTCACAGTGTAAATTGTTACCCCATTTTCTGCCTGCCCCTTCCCATCACATATTAGGATTTCACATATTTCACTAGTTGTTGACAGTCGTGATCTGTTTGTATGAATTGGCATGCAATTTCAAATTAAGTGACAGGCAATTTCAAGTGTCCATACTTACAAACTCTGCATTAAACTTCATAGGTAATTTCACAGCAAAATAATGAAACAAAAACCTTGAACATTATTTCTTTCCTCAGCCTCTGGAAAATATGAGACTAATTTCTTATGTGTCTCAGCCTTTGGCTTAGGAATGATGGATACATCTGTGGCTCTGCTTCCTAGTCTGAGGAATATAACCCTTTAGCTGTTACTGTGCACTTTAAGCAGATAGACCCTGAAAAGCAGCAGTGAGTAAAACAGTTACTTTATCACAGGTTGAAAAAATATAATCACCAAACTCTCCTGGGAGACTACAAAAATTGCCTATATCCCTTGGAGGAAGAAAGCTTAATGAACGGATCTTTAAATGTTATCTCTAACAGTTACTACGCAAGGCAAGCTGTGAACTTTGGGAAAAGACTAGTCAGCATACCAATGATGTCTAGCTCAGAAAGAGATATGAAGGAAACAGACTGAAGCAAAGGAGGTTCCATCTGAATATGAGGAGAAACTACTCTGAGGGTGCCAGAGCACTGGACCAGGCTGCCCAGGGAGGTTGTGCAGTCTTCTTCTCTGGAGATATTCAAGACCTACCTGGACACATGCCAGTGTGATCTGCTCTGGGTGAACCTGCTTTAGCAGGTGGGTTGGACTACATGATGTCCAGAGGTCCTTACCAACCCCAACAATATTATGATTCTGTGAAAGCTGTTAACCAAGACTTACAAAATGGTTTCAGTCAGTTACCCCTCATTAGTGCTGTGACAGCCTTCTGTTGTAGTACATTTAACATCCAAATTCTGTAGATTTTGCATGATGGTAATCTATTAATTGATGATTTTACTCATCAGTTTTACAAATGTGTTTTATCCATGAGTGTAATTTAAAGATACGATGAAATATACTACTTGCATTCTTACTATCACTTGCAGTTGCCTCCTGTCAATCATAAACCTGAAATATGTAAAATATTTAAAGATGCACTAGACTTCAATGTTTTTCACTTACATTTATTGCAATACCCAAATTGTATGTAAGATCCAAGAGAGCTTAAGGGATCTTTCAGTCATTTAATCTGACAGCATGTGTACCATACTCCTTTAAATTATGCTCCTGCAAGCCAAGTGACTCTTTTTATTTTAATGAAATTCAGTCTTTGAGGCTGAGATGGCACTAGGTGTCACATCTGCAACAGCAAGGAGCTATTAGTATGACTGACCCAGCAGTCAGCCCTTTCCCAATGCCTCTGATAATGGAAGTATATTCTTTTTATCCTTTTACTTTCCCTTGTTCTACTTCACCTTTCAAATTTGTGCCATTACAACATGACATAAGATTCCTGCTGAGTCCAAATGTCATGATCAATGAAGACTAAATGCACTGACTTATTCTGGGTGCCGCTGTATAAAAAGGATATTAAGCTAATGGAGAGTGTCCAGAAGAGGGCTACAAAGTTGGTGAAAGGTTTGGAGAGGAAGCCATATGAGGGGCCACTAAAGTCACTTGATTTGTTCAGCCTAGAGGAGACCAAGGGGAGACCTCGTGCTGGTTACAGCTTCCTCACAAGGGGAGGAGGAGGAGGGGCAGGTGCAGATACTCTCTGGCAACCAATGAGGGGACTTGAGCGAATGGCAGGAGGATGTGCCAGGGAAGGTTTAAATTGAACATTAGGAAAAGGCTCTTCACCCAGAGGGTGGTGGAAGACTGGAACAAGCTCCTCAGGGAGGTAGTCATGGCCCCAAGATTGTCAATGTCCTCAGATACATGGCGTGAACTGTGGGGTTGTCCTATGCAGGGACAGGAGTCGGACTTGATGATCATTGTGGTTCCCTCCCAACTCAGAATATTCTACATGTATCTCATATTCAGCTGGCATCCAAAATCTCTTGATTTAGTGGTGTTTTGGTGGGGGTTTTCTGGCTTAACTGAAACCATATCTGTCCAACCACAAGGAAAAGAGTGTAGTCAACCAACTGAAGACCTGAAGCATGAGATTATAAACGTTATCTCATAGCATAGAAAAAAATTCTATGAGATACTGAAGATAATACAATGTGAGATGAAAATAGACCCAAAGGATTAACAACTCATAATCATGACCTTTCAATTTCAGTCTTTTAGGAAAACTATAAGTCTTTTCTTAAAGACCCTAACATCTTGTCCAGCACATTCTTTCCTTGACTTCACCACCTCTTTCCAATGCTAACTTGTAGCTAAGCTTTGAATCTTTCCTCAGGTTTCCTTTAAACTTGATGAACATGCAGGACTCTGCAGGATACTTTCAGCTGCCTTCAGCATATGTCTTTTTTTTCTTTTGGGAAGTTGTTACAAATACTGTTGTGGCCAAGTTTTGTATGTGTTTCTTTTGTTCTGAACCAAGGTGTTATGCCAAAGACCTTGAAGAAACTGTAGCTGTAACAGAAAGATCTGTTCCGTTAAGAAGATTTGGTAGGCAAGGTTACCTTCACTTAAATTATGTTGAGGAACATCACCTACACTTTAGCTTTCAGTTTCATATTGATGAGCATCCTGAATTTTATGCACAACAGAATATCAGGCTAATTGCTGCAAAAAACTTGCAGTTTTACAATTTGGGTACTACATTTGAAGTACTCTAAATCTTTGGAAATTCCTGATGTAACGAAATTCAGCTTTTGCAATTTTCCCAGTTCTCCTCACTCTTGGAAAGCAGCAGACTGGAATTTGAAATATTTTAGGTTTGAAGTGTTAATTTAAGTAGCTGCTACCTCATACACGTAATTTTAACAGGAAGGCATGTGACAGTATATTTTTGTGTAGGAAAATGGGTTCTGTGTGTATATTTAGGTATATGCAATGTGCACGTACCTCATACATTTAGAAACTCACATATAATATAATTGTCTGTAAATAACCTTTTATGTGACCCACACAAACAGGAATTTATTGTCTCATGTTAAAACCACTGCATTGAAACTCAGTGGGTTTTGTCTACTTCTCATACAGATGCCATAGCGAATATGAAGTAAATCACTCTCCTTATGTTTCTGTTCTCTGTAGAGTAGAGGGTTCATTTACTTTTTTTTTCCCCTCAACATCTGTCAGTCTCATCTCTATGAACTGCAAAGAGAAAACACTGTTTCTTAGGGGGAAAAGAGCCCTATCAGGAAGGGGTGTTAATCTTGGCAGAGATCCCTAGGCTTATTTCATAGAAATACTTCGTTCTATATGTAAGGTACAGGCCAAAATGGGCACTGGAGGGCAGTGTGAAACATTTATTGAAGACTACAAGTAGGTAGGTTTTAAGTAAATTAGGAAGAAAAGTAGTCTTGGTAAGAATGCATGTTTGGTAATATAGAGAGATGATCATATTCTACCAGCAAAAGAGAAAAGGCAACGTTTAGGATGTTGTTTCCATTGTTTTTGTTTATGTAATAAAATATTAAAAGTGAGAGAACTGTGATACTTTTACTTTACAGGAAGAATAAAACAGCTTTTCAAGCTTTACAGCTCGTTAGTAAATAAAGATGCTAGAGAACAGCTTTACTTGTGTCTCTCCTTGTAAAGATGTCTTAATTTATCCTTGTACTTCCGTAATCCTACTGGCATTTTATGTTCAAATAATCACTTTATTACAACGTGAATAAGTGCTAGTCAGATTTTCAACTTGAACAAAGACCTGGTCTGCCAGGAGGGGAAAAGGACACTCTGCAAGCACTTTTCCAAAATGAAAAGTTGGTTACCTTTTTGTATAGCTTACCATTTGCTGATCTAGTACAACTATTTTAGCTACTGCAATACTCTTCAGTGTTGTCTTCTACTGCTAGAGGGGAATTGTGCAGAAGGATTATAAGCGAGTCAGCATGGTGAATGGGACATTACTGAGGATGGGAGGTGAGAGCAGCGTCTCCAGAGGCCTGTGGGAGGGCAGACATTCCTCCCGAGTAGCTCCCAGTAGCTGTCATTGGAACCAATTCTCATGTAGACGTCTGGCTCTGGGATGTTTCCACTGGCTCCATCAAAGGTATGAAAACATCAAAACATAGTTCTTCTGCCTCTTACAAACTGCTCCACTGAATTATAATACAGCTAATTTCCAAAGTTCATTTACAACAAAAACTGCCTTGAATGGCCTGCTTCTGATACAATTTAATTTCCTTGTAAGACTTTACAGCCATGCTGCACAACACAATATTTTGTTTTCTTTTTTAAAAGTAAATGCCTTGCTCTGACTTTAAAATGAGAGAATGCTGAGAAAGGTTTTTCTCCAAATAATTACCTACCGATGCAAATAGAGAAATTGCTACTAAGGTGAACAAAATTAGCAGCCACTTTCCGGAGGAAGAAAAACTGTTATTTCCCCTCCCTTTGAATTTTAAAATGTTGATGCAGCAACAGGTGTCTAACAGCTTCAAAAGCATGAAATTCAAGTATTAAAATGCTGTCTGAATGCCATGTTGTTTTGTCCCACTCATCTGACTATACCCAGCCTTCTGCAGTTCTTCCTCAAAGCTGGTTGGCAAATAAGATCCAGAGAACTCTGTTAGCTCTAGAAAAATATACAGAGTAGTGCACCAAGCACTGTGTCAAGGGTGAGAATGGGCACTCGCATAGACCTGGAACTTCATTTTTCTTATTTTGTTTTCTTTCTGCTATGACAAAGGCATGGATCACTGCTCTCCTCTCTGTGTGATGGCCCCAGCATGCTCTCTGCCATGTAGTTAACATCATATCCACCTCAGAAAATCACTGGAGCATACAGCTGGCCCACAGGAGTCAGGCAGGTGGCCCCTTATTAGTGTATTGCATGGGTTTGCAGTTTTCCTAAAGGTTGCTTACTGAAACATCAGTCTTGATATGCTACACTCTTATTTATCACTTCAAACATTGGGTTAGTCCTACTAAAAATTGATAGAATCAAATTATGTGACTAAAGCAACCATTTTCATGTGTATCAACTTCTATTGGGTTATAAATGCTTGGCACAATAAGGACTTCCAGCATGGGGTTTTTTCAGAGGGACTTTGGTGATGGTGGAATATTATTTTAGCTAACTGAACTCCAGCTTATGTGATTAAATAAGTAATTCTCTACCATTTGCAAATAAGCCACAAAAAGGTCACAGCTTTTGCACAGCTGTTTGTCTTTGGTTGCTTGGTGAATTTTTTGCACAAGTGTTTGTAGGCCTTATATGAGACAATTCTATAATAATTAGTTATGGCTTTCAAAACAACCCACATATGCCATATTGTGTAGGTTCCATTTCCTAATAGGATCTTCAAAGCCTTACAAATTGAAATAGCCTTACACAGGAAAAAATTGTTTTGTCCAGTACACCTCTATCCCAACTTTGCTCTTTCAAAATTTAATACCCTTGCAAGTATGATACCTGCAGAAATTAAAAATCCCAGGTTAACCTGAAGATTTTCCTATGGAAGGACAATGACATTTTCATTCTATCATTGAAACTGTACAGAAATCTCATAACTTAGTCCCATGTCTCTTCTTTATTTCTTTCTCAAATGTAAAAGCTAAATGAAATTGAAATTTCCCAGTTCCTCTCATAAGGCTGCTGGAAGCGATGCTTATTGCCTGCAATAATAAACTTTTAACCTCGGCTTCACACAGTTGTGCTACCTCTGCGCTCAGTGGGCATAGCTCAAGCCTGAAGATCATTACTCCTTTTCAATGCAACCAGAAATACGTAATTAAAGAGAATTTTGATAGTGTTAATTCATATCTAACAATGAGACCTCGGCTGAATCTGTAGTCTGAAGTAGACCACACTGCTAACTAGATTTTCTATAATACAGACTTCACCTAAACTGAGGTATATTTCTGCACTTCTACTAAGCTCGTGTCTACTCATCGTTTTGTGTAAAAATTTTATACCTTGATCTGACCTCTTAATTTTTCCCTAAACGCATAAAGACAAATGCAATGGGGGTGGGAGGAACAAAACCAAAAAAATCCACTTCCTTCAGTATTGATTTAGTCTTCTGATGAAAAGTATACATAGAACACATGTTTAGTGCCCTCTGTTGCTCTTTCTGGGTTTTGGTTGTTTCTGGGGTGAAAAAAAAAAAAAAAAAAAAAGAAAGAATGGAGTAAACAAATTTGATTTTTTTTCTTATCCTCCAAAGTGCAGGGTTGTTTTTGGTTTTGTTTTTTTTTTGTGAGGGAAAACAGTAAATTACAGAACACAGCAGTCATTTTTATAAGCAAATACCTGACAACTTCTACCCACACAAACACATTGAGTAAGAGAGCAGAGGCATGTTTCCAGCAGTTGTGATTTTGCAGTACATCTTACGTACCTGAAGTGCTTAGTAGTGACACATGTATAGGAATAGTATGCATCTTAGTGCACTTATTGGAGATTAGAAATGGAGAGAAGAAAAAGGCCTTTGAAAGAAAAAATAAAGAAAGAAAAAAAAAGAAAGAAAAAAAGTAAAATACCTGTGAGATTTTTTTTTTCTTTTCCAGATGTGTCAAATTTTCATTTTCTTTAATCTCAATTTAAATGGAATAAGATAGAGGCTTTAAAAAAACAATTGAAATTTTACTTTGTCCAGCATTAACCAGTAAGCAGATCTAGTTATTGCTGAATAAAGAGAGGTAATTCTGGTACTTTTTTAAATTTCAAACTTGAAATATACATACATAAAAAGAGAAGAATATGCATGTGTATATACATGTCCACATTTAATATGTGTTTGTAAACACATAAATGGGCAAAAGTCTTATTTTTTTAAGTCGTTGTTTTGGAAAGGAGGATCAAGGACCAGTTACTGGTTTGGAAACTAGGTGGCATGGGTTTGTTCACTGTAGATGGTATATGGCTAGGTTCCTCTGTAGGAAATTTGACTTAGAATTAGTTAGCTAAGAGTCCAAAACTGAGTCAGAAATTCAGATAACAGTCAAATAAGATAGGCAGTGATGAGTCCAGTGCTCAGACTTACTCCTGGACTCTTTTTTTAAGAACTGTATATTTCTTCAAGGTGTCCAAGAGATTTTAAATTGCCTACAACATTTAAATCTTAATTTTAGTAATGTAGCTGACAGATGGTTATAGTAACTTACATACGTGCTAACAGAACAAGATGTAAGTCTATGAAGGTTGAGCTTTGCAGTATTCGTTATCAGTATACCACTAACTGAAACAAAAGATATTTCTTCAAATACGCTTACAAATACATTTGATTACCAAGGGATAAGTACAAAATCTGTGGAGTGTAGCCACTCTGTACTCTGAAAGCTGTTCAGAAGTTGACTGCAAATTCATAAAATATCCCTATTTGATTGCTATCTACGTTGGAAATAAAACACATCTTTATTAGCAGATGCGACTCTCTTCTAATCCCATTTTGGAACTGAGATTTGGTTACTCACCATCATTACCCTAATTATTTTTTTGTCCTGTTGCTTGATTTCTGTGGAGAGGAAACTATGATTTCCTTCCAGCAAAACACACTTCAGTAGGTGCCTGTTTGGTATGAGTGTGGGACCTGGACTCTCCATAACATTTCCCTGCATCCTAACAGGTAAACTGGTGCAACCTGAGAAGGCCAGACAGAACTGATAAATTTGGTCTATGGAAAGAAATAATTAGTCTCATTTCAGACATTCAGCTTGATGCTGATAATATTTTCGTCAGTTACCTTTCTGGATATCTGATCTCACAATTTATGTTCTAAAGCTCTAGTTGGCATGATAACAGGGTGTGTATTAATGGTATAATTCATATATGCAAACTGAGTAATACCTAAATATTTTGTCCTTGGCTTTAAAACAAAAATTTGTCTAGTGTTGTCTTTGTCTTCTTTTTTTTTTTTTTTTTTTTAGTTCCCAAGGAGTTTTTCATCAGCCATCTAACCCAAAACAAATGAAAATAAGCCCTGTATATTTTTTCTTGCAACCACAATATATGACCTCTTTCGGTTACATTTCTTCCTTAGAAAAGCTTCAGCACGAATGATGACAAATCACCTCAAATAATAATAAACATATATATATTTTTTAAAGCACTCATGGTTTATTGCTGTATTTTCTTGTTTTGAAACAGATGCTAAAATGAAGTCTGCTCAATGGTGCATAAAGGTCTTAGGCTGTAAGTATGAATAATACCCTCAAATAGTGATAGGAAAGCACCTTACCAGATGTTTTCCAAAAAAAAGGAAGAAAACCATCCTTGTTCTCATCTCCCAGCAATTTGAACAGCGTTTGAGCTGGTTATTTGTTACGACACCTATGCTAAGAATACACCAGAAAATTTACCAGTGCTAGGTCACTGTTTGTTTTGGAAATACAATCTAAATTTATAAAACTGCAATTCAAAGTAGTGATTATAGAACTCACATTTACCGTAAGAACTTATTCAAGGCTGTTAGTGTGGCACAGAGGAGGGGCAGCAGCTTGTTATTCTATGATAAGATCCTTTGCTTCGCACTTTCTCACTAAGTGAATTGAAGAGTGTTTGAATTTTAAACTATAGTTATGGGGAAAAGAAAGCTATTTTACACAAATATAAATGTTTTATTGCATTTCCTGTGCAGGCAGCTCCTTTTTGTTCTTTTAAAGTGAGTGAGTGTTCACATTGTCCAAGAAAATTTTTCCTGGTGTGTAGCAAACCAACATGCTACATGATTCCATCCCTCTCCAAAATCATGACACGCCACAGAAACAAACTCAGATTTTGTTCTGAAAAATGATGTTAGAGCAAAATACATAATGGCTTTCATGTGGTGTGAACATTCATCTCTATGAACTGTATAATTGTCATTCCAGGTATGAGATTTCTCCCTTCAAAAACAAAATGGCTAATAATATTTTCTTATTATTTTTGCAAGACTTCTTTCTAACTATTAAATGAATATAAATAGATGTCTGGTATTTGAGTCTAAATCTTCAGCTAGAAAGAATAACAAAAAGCGAAGAACTTGCCATTATCAGCCTGTTAGTTTGATATTAATTCTGTAAAGTAGAATATTGTTGAGTATTTCTCTACTGATCAATTAAGGAAAAATGTCAATGGTGATCGTTGATAGTGGCTAGAAGTGCTTCAGGTTTCTTATGAATGAAGAATTAAACACCCTTTGTTCCACCTTTTGATTCAAAAGAAAATAAGACTTAAGAGCCAAAGCATTTTACATTTTGGGGCAAAGAAGCAGCTATTTTTATTGCTAACCAGCACTCCTCCTACACTCAAAAGTAAGGGATTTTAAATGTGTTTGTGTTTATGAAAAAGAAATGACCAGATTTGTACCTTCTCTTCTCCCTCCTTTTGCACCCTCACCCCTCAGAAAAGTCTGTGTTTTTCTTGGAGAAGAGAAGGGATTATTATTATTAAGTCAGGCAGAGGGAAGAGTGTTGTAATGTCTGAGCGAGCTCTACTTATGTACGTTAACTCTTCATAACCTCATCTACTCTCTAGCTGGATTGATACATAGAAACAGGAAAGAAGCTGAATTAAATGCATAATATCTATATTCAGCTGCAGTTCAAGTAGATGTATTGATGGAGAACATCTCTTTAAGATATATTTATTTTCCCAAAGTGTGCCTACAAATTCCAAGGCTCATTTCTTCTAGCATGAAATCATGATAACTCTTGTTCCAGCCTGTAATGATACTAATAGTGGGTATTCTGGATTAAACACCTTTGCTTCTTGTTTCTTTTTGTTTGTTTGTTCAGTTCTTAAACTCAGAATTCTTCCCCCTTAGAAGAAGTTTGTTTCTCATGCAAGCTGAAATCTCTGGTTGCCTTGCCACACACACAGTGAGAATCCATAATATGGGCTCTCCCAGTTATTCTTAGTAGATAGTCATGAGGCTTGTTGAGCTGAAGCGATGTGAGCTATGACAAGGAATAGAACTAGTAAGTGTTGATGTTTGTGCATCTTCAATGAAGTTTATAGCACTTGTTTTATGTGACTGATGTTTCACTGATAGACATCTGATAGTGGTTTGAAGTGACAGGGTTTTGATTTTCAGTAGCCAATAACTTCAGTTTTGTTATGCAAGATTTCATAGTGATGTAATGTGAGCATAATACAATAGTTTTCAGAAATAAATTTATTTTAGTTTTACGTTGATAAACAAAAGTAAAAGGGCAGCTCAAATATCACTGGGTTTGATACAGAGATAATGTATCAATAATTAAGAAATAGTTGTTTAAGTGAGAATTAGGTATTAGGTTGCAAAGGGTGGCAGTCTCCAATCTGGTTGTCTAAATTGTTATTTTCATGCTCTTGTAAGGCAGATTTGGTGTCATTTTGGGGTTAGGGTTTTACATCTAAAGCTAAAGCCGGGGCAACACAAAAACTAGACAAATGCAAAATTAGACTTTGAAGTATTAATTTGAAGAATGGTTTTACATACATTCAATTTACCTGAAATGCGTGTTTTCTGTGACATATGTTAGCTAGCTTGTGACAGTTTCGTAATCCAACCTTAGACCCTTTCCAGGTGCTCCCGTTATAGAAACTCTCCGGGGTGGTGGCAGCAACATTCTGTGTTTGTGAAACAGGGCACACAAAACTCAAGGTAGATGCCTAACTCAGACTAGGTTAAGTGAACAAATTTTAACTTTAAAGAAAGCATTTTTTGCATCACTCATTCATCAACTCCATTATTTGTTTGGTGGTTGTCATTGCTTATATGAGAATAAACTATTGACACAGGTTAGAGGCAACATCAGAATTCATCAGGGGCACAGCAGGACAAAAGGCAAATATCTATAATGACATTGTCAGGAAGGAATTACACAACTTGGAAACTGATAAGCCAACCTAGCGAGATCCCAGCTTCAAATGGTAGAGGGATGCTGCAAGAATATTTAAGTGTGTTTCACTTTGTGATTGCTTTAACTTTAAAAATATATGAAGTGGTAAACATTTTTGGATGTGTGCAGTAACTATAAGCATTATATAGCAGCAATCACTGATGTTCCTCATTAAATAACAACACTTTTTTGGTTTTTGTGCCCAACTCTCTTCTTCTTTTGTGGGCTTTCAAGCACTCTAGCCGTTCTGATGGCCAATTTACAAGTTCAGTCTCTTGAAGAATGAATAATTTGAGACTGCTGTTATTTCTTAGGGATGTACCTGACTGATGTAAAGCTACTTTTGTTCTCTTCTTTGAAATACAATGGGAAAGAGATTTAGCATTCATTATTATGTACATTAGCTCCTTTGTTACCATTAGAGTGGCACAAACTCTTAGCACTGGGATTTGTTTATTTATTTATTTTCCTGGTGTGTGCTATGTTTGAATAGGTGTTGCATGATTGCTTGTTGTTTTTGTTTTCTCCTGTTTGGGGACAAGCAGATTATTATATTTTCTTTTCCTGGTTTTGTGTATTAACTGCAGAGTAGTACAATTTCACAGATCTCTTTTTGAGTGTTCCTCTCCGTTGCTGTAGCTGCTAGATAATTGCAGGCCAGAAGACAGAGTCAGTGGGATAATAATGGGCATATATGAAACCCAGTAAAGGACATAATTGTTCATCTGACAGCAGTGCAGTCTAGAAGGAGAGAAAATGAACTGCTATGAAAGCAGCTGCTATATCCACGAAAAGAAAGAAAAATAGGCTGTGGGAATATCAAGAGACAAACAGATTTTTTTTCTTTTTATCTGTTAAAGACAGTCTTTGTTTGCATGCTGGGTCTTTGCCTTTGCATACTATCCTTTGAAATCTGTCTCCTATTTTTCTTCCAGTTCTCATAAGCTAAATGATTGGTATTCCATAAAACACAGTTTCTCGGGTAGGGATGAAAAAGACATTTTATCTTTTATTCCAACATCTTGCTACTGTCCTTTTTGTCTCTGAAGTGCCTAGTGGTCTTTAGGAGGAACAGAATACAACTGTCTTAGACTTCCCAGGTTTCATTGGTCTGTGAGGTAAGTAAAGTACATGCTCTGAAATTTGAACTTGCCCTATAATTATCTGATTAAAGAAAAGCACTCAATCAAGAGTTTGACAATAATGTATGTAACTGGAATACTCCATCTTACATCTGATGCACAGAACCCTACATGAATGAATATTCATGGTTCAGGCCATAAATCAGCTTTTTACCATAAGGTTAGGAAGAAACCTGTTACATTGCAGCACTAGTGATTATTTTTCCACTAAAACATTGGATCCTGGCCATGCTCAGAAATATATATTAGTAGATGTAGCTCTTTGATGTGCAAGTTCCTGTGTTCATTTCCAAATTGGGATCAGATGTGCCAAGCTTTTGCAGTGTAACACTGTTCACACTGGCAACCTCTGTGTTAGCATTCCAGCTGCTCAGCAGTGTCAAATCCTGCTGCCACGGCCATGGTTATCCGTTGACCACCATCAATGGGTAAGCCAAATCATTTATGAAGATTATAATGAACAGAAGTTGGTGTCAAAATATATGTCTCTGTAGCCTCTTTTTTTTTTTGTTCCCCAGGCATGCCAAAACAATATAGGGGTGTGATATAAATCAATGTATAAGCTATTCTGGTGATTTCTTCCTTTGGTCTCAAAATGCAGCCATGTTCTAATAAGATACCAACATGCATACCAATATCACACCGTGGTTTGGGAAGGAGAATAAAAGAGGCCATATGCCAGTTGGAACAGAACATATAGCTTGCAGTTTCTGTAGTCTTCAGGGACAACAAATACCAAAAGCTTTGCTCCTGCCTTTCTAAACAGCTGCAATTCTTTTGTATTCCTAGGCTGAATAGTATCATCATCTGAGACAATAATTGCAGTATCCATTAAAAACTGCAACAAACTGTATCTGTTCAAAGCTGGTACACTTCAAACCAGATCTACATTCAAAGTACCTTTCTTCAAAATAAAATATCTGTTCAAAAGTCTCATTCAAATCTCTCATACTGCCTACTGTTCTCTGAGGATATATGAAGATTCCCTAGTATCCAAGACTTGTGTGTAAGAAAGAATTAAAACAGCAACTGTTTACTGCATTAAGATTAATTCAGTACATTAACATGTTACTATCTGATTTCTACAAGTGTAATCAGAAAGTGTCATCATGCACACTGGATTACAAACTAACCCTTTTGGACAAAGCTATTTTTTGATTAATATTAGTTTAGCAAAACACCTAAACAAAGCCGCTCTGAAAACTGAGGACTAGAACTGGCTCTTTGCTGCCTAAAGAGATGAGCAACTAGCCTTGAGGAAGCATTTTGTTTACTGTAGAAAATTAGTCTGTGCTGAAACGCTGTGAGAGACAAATACAGGTTGTACCAGATATGCTCCTTTGCAAATCCAGGTAAAAAGGGAAAAGTATATTTTGGGGACACAGTTGAGTTCATAGATAATATTATTTTGTTCTCTGGGCAGTTCTGTAACTGAGAATTTTTTTCTAATCTTCCAAAACATTATTAGAGAAACTACTGACCTTCAGTTGGAAATCTCATCCAGAGGCATTATCCAGGGTGGATCATGCTGGATAGCTGTGTAAGGGCACACTGTGATGGCACACCTGTTATACAAGTCTTTCCCATCTTTTCTGTAGTATATAAACTCAGCTGCAATGTCGTCTTAACATAGTTATGAGGCTTCCAAATCAAACCTAGTCCATATCTATCCATCTAAGACCACAATCAGGTTTGCTTAAACGTGACTTTACCCCTCAATGTAGTCATAAGGAATATTATAGAAAAAATTAAACTCTGACAAAAGTGAACTGTTGCTGTCGTGTCTGTAGGAGAATTTTGGGTGTTTTTGTATATATCATTCAAATTTGAAAGGATGCTATAGATCATTACAGTATACAAAAATATCTTGGGGCAAGTAACAGGCTTAGTCCAAGAAAGCCCAACAACAAAGATGTGTGACAAAAGCACTTCAAAACAGCAGCAGAAGCCATCATTACCTAACTTCCACCAAGAGTTCAGTATCTCCTGCTTACTCATAAATCTAGAAACCTTGTAACAAAACATGGCATTGGAGAAAGGATAAGTAAAAGAAGGAGAGGGGTCTACATTCTTTCTAAAAAGTCCCAAAGTGAAAATGTGCTTCAAATGGGGATTTCATGGCCTGTTTCCTGGCTGGTTTTGCACATAAACAACTGGTGGGCAGGAGGCAATAGATGTGTAGCATAGTCCTGAAGAAACCATCAGGCTGTAGTGGATCTGGACAGTTGGCACTGGGGTAGGAAGTTGACTGTCCCAGCTCCTTGTGGTGTTTCTGTCACTCCCGCTTAATTCTTGCTTACTTCATAGTTCTTGTTCCTCCCGAGAATTAAAGAAATCAACACCTCCTTTATAGTGCAAGTGAACTAGACAGCCTCTATGTTTTACACAAAAGCTGTTGTCACAATTTCCCTGGTAATTTCAGGACATTGTATTTCCCAATGGCAGGCTAAACAATGACTGAAAAATAATTCAACATCAATTTAAGTAGGAAAAATATAGTCTCTAGATGCACAGAGAGACTGAGAGTGGTATGTTTTTTGTTGAATTGAACTATTGCTATAGAAATAAACCCTAGAAAAAGCATCATTATATCTGTATTCAACGATCTATTAAAATCCACTTCTACGTTCGCGGTGATTTTCAGATCCAATCCAATTCTGAAGTCATAAACTTATGTTCTTAGCAGGGAAACAATATTCTAGAAAGATTTTCATCTGCAGACGAAGAGATACATGAGAACACAAGAAGATAGAATGGCTGGATATTTATTTGTGCATATTGAGGTGAGCTAAATAGGACGTGAGTTCATTTTTTATTACTGGTTAAACAGAACCCTTTGAGGAGGGTGCTGTCTGAAATCTTTAAGGGGTTTGTTTGTTTAGTAAGCACAAAATCAAACCTCACACTGGAAATTTCTACAATATCATTATTAATCTGTATCAAAGACCTCCCACTTCTGAAGAAACTAGTTTATGTTTTTGTAACGTTTTTTAGACCTGAAGGTTTTAACATCATCATTGTTTAACATTGTCATTGTTCAATATCTAAACATGACACGGAATATATGAAGACCATTTAATACTTTTCTTCTGAGAATAACTGCTGGGATGAATGTGGTCCTAAGATTTTATTCATATGGAGAAAACCAAAGCTTATTTCGCATGATGCAAGAAGCATCGTACGTTGACAAGTAACAGAGCTCAGCTAAAAGACTGTTTAAAATCTGTTTTCATATTAAAGACTCAAAACCTTCCCTAGTAACCAATAATGAGTTTGCTGCTGAAATGGCTCTTGACTTTCTTAAAACATTTCACTAGGATGTTCAGACTGATGGAGAGTAAAGGATGGAAGGTAATGGTGCACAGTTCTATGTTTATTGGACACAGAGGAGAATTCTGATCCTATACGTCTCTTTTGTTAATTCCAATGGGTCTGGACCCATCTTATGGTGGTATTTAGAGAAGTCAGGTCTGCAGACCCAAAAAACAAAGACGTAGAAATGCATAAAGGGTTTTCAGCCCACACATGGTACAACCACTGGGAAGGAAAGACCTGAGTTCAGGCAGTGTCACAACAAAACATAAAATTAGTTAACGCTAGTAAAATTATAAACCTCGAATGATAAAGCAAAAACCCCACCCTATTACAGATATGGGTGTTTATTTGTGAACTACCATTTACATTTTTAATGCAATATAAGAGCCAGTATAATTCTTTTCCTTACCTCTCTCTATGTCTCTCTTTTAATTCCTTTCCTTAGTAAGTTACTCACCCTTTGTCTCTTTCAGGTGACATACACAGTGAATACAAAATGAGCAATCACTTGAACATGAAATTTTGCATGCCTCCCACCCATCTTCCACTTTTGTGATTTGTCTATATGCAAAAGCTACTCTGTGACTACAGGGTTATGTTGTAACCATGCAGTTGTTGCCAAAACTGCTGGATCAGTTTAAACCTGCAGAATGTGATTATCAATTCTTGCCACCAGTATGGCAGGATTTATTAAAATAACTCAGAAAATTCCTAAATTTGCACTTAATTGTAGTTCATTTATTAGGTTTTGGTTCGTTCAACTGAATTTCATATTACATGGATTTTGTTTGTAAGTTTATGATACTAGTCATCAGGCTGCTTAGGGAGGACATATTCTAAAAGGTTCCTCCCAGGAAAATACATTTTAAATTATTTCTGAAGTAACAATTTTCAGAGTTAAGAGGGTCATAAGAGGGGCATGAAAAACTGTTGACATACACAATCGAATTCACTTACTTTCCCAACATGTTCTTAGAACTACTAGAAATTTCCTTATTTTTTGTGCTTCACACACAAACCTTTGTCCTTTCTGAATTGTTCCATATGCTAACATGAGTGAAGTTACAATTATAATGAAATACATATGGTGTGTGTCAGGAACAGAAGGGAGCTGACAAAAGGTAGACTCAGACTTGACACAAGATTTTAAATAGAATGGGTCAGTTTTAAAATGCTTCTGGTTATTTTACCATGCAGTTCTCACTCAGACAAAACTACACGTAATGCAATGGAACTTAAACCTCAGTAAAGATGGAAATAAGTGGTAGAAAGATATAGAGTAGTGTATATGTCATTCAGACACAAAAAGCTCTTTTTATGAAACAATCCAGAAGCACATTTCTTGAGAAACCATTCCTGTAATGCATTTTTAGGAGGTATTTTTTTCTGTGCAAGTTACACTTTTCTTGACACCCTTGCTTGTTTGATTGTTGTTGCAACAAATATTTGACTTAAAGAATCTAATCTGAAGCATCTTTCATGAAGAAATGTTGGTAACACCTTCTGCTTTATGTGACTCAGTTTAAAATGGATTTTATTTTTTTTTTAACTGTCATTTAGAATATGGTTTCACATTACCACCCTCAAAACTTTGAGCCACCCCCAATGCTTCTCTGACTCCCTGATGAACTGACCCAGAGAGTTAAACAAGCCAAAAATCAATCTTACAAGAAAGAAATGAAAAGTGCACTATGCATCGATTCTCTGAATCATGTCATTCTGGGGCCAGCTCTGGTGAAATGGAAATGACAGAAATACCAGGCCAAAAATAGACCTTTTCAGTGGCAACTAACTATTAGATTATTTTAGCTTTAACTATAAAATGTCAAGGCTGGGGTTATAGCCTTTTTTAGTTGTCTTCATAAAACTTATGGTGAAAAGGATATATCAACATTTGAATGAAAGTAAAGTAAAAGGTTGTGGCCTGGGGTGAAGAAAACAAATATCAAAGTGTTCAACAAGCTTCAAAATACAAAGAGGTATTTTTTTAAATATGCTCAAAGAATAGTAGGCACTACTATGAATATCAGTAGCAGAGCTAAAATTGTGTTTATACATCTGTATGTTCATTAGTAAGAGTAGATGAAAATTAGTAATTGACCCTCCATTATAAGTTGTTCGAAGAAATACTATCTTTTAAAGTGATGCACTGAATACTTGCACCTTTCTGATAACAAAGCTTTCATTAATTGCATTATATTGAACTGAAAGCATCCTAATTGGTACAAACACTGCATGAATGAAAAACAGTTTCAGATTCACTTAAATTGTTTATCAGCTTAAAAACTGTCAGTTTCATGTTTTCTTTTTAACCTGAGCTTTTTGTTTTAATGAAATAAGAATAGAAATTACTTCCTGAATATTCTGACAATTGCTTTCTCCTTTGTGTTTTTCTAGTCAAAATATATCTAACCAAAAATTCGTCTAGAAAACTGTATATAAAGCAGTTTGATAGAATAAACTGCAGGAAAGACATACATATTCTAACAAACTGTTTAGATTATATTATTGATGCAAACACATGCTTTCCAAAATAAAAGATGATTGGACGCTATCACTTTGTGGTAACAGATATATTTCATCTATATTCAGAGGTATTTTCTTTTTAATTTGCAGTTTGTTATCTACTTCCTACAGTTTTTCCTCCTCCCTCATCATTAGAGTAACAAATAAGTACAGAATAAAGCATACCTGATGACCTATAATATGGGAGCCAAATAAGATTGGACATTCGTATTTTTTTCCTTTCAGTGTTTGCCTCACATTTTAATAAATAGTAACCTTAGTTCACCTTTACATTCAGACAGACTATAGTATGGCCAAGCTTACAGACTGAGTTTGATGACTTCATTTGTATTTATCTGCTAGTTCCGGATAAGTGAAGCTCATTTTCATTTGTCTAAACACGAAGAAGTAATTAAACATTTCCAATGAGTTCTACTTAGAAAGAAAGGCCAGTTCTACACACACAAAATTGCATTGTGTGGGAGTAGGGTCCCCAAAAAAATAATACATTAGAGCGCATCAGTTTAGTTAATTATATTTGCCCAGATAGCCACAACCACAGAGGCATTCCACGCTATCCACAGAAATGGAGCCATCTCTTAAAGCAGCAGCAATGGTATTACCACAAGCATTCAGTAACCTGCACAGAAACCAGCTCTCATCTCTGAAACACCTCAGCCCACCTGGATCTCCTACACAGAAACCTCTCCCTCGCTTAACCCATGCACAGCAATTGTTGCAGGACTGTATTATTTGTTTAGAATAAATGGCTTAGCACCTCAGAAGTCTTTTAATGCACTAAGTCACTGATGAAGTACTAGAGAAAATAACACTTTTGAGGATCTTAGTTGTAGGAGGTGCTCATCATTTTTCCAAAGAATTAGAATTGGTATATATCCAAGCATAAGCAAAGAGAGCCAATTTAGCAAGATTTTGAAATCCTTTGCTTTTCTAATTATGTTAGAGCTAGCCTGGACATCAGCCATCTGTTGCATAGGATCTCACGAAATTCTGACTTTTACCTTCAGTAGTAGTCTTTTTCCCTACTAGATTTTCTAACAAAGCAATTACTCCATTATTTTAGGATAACACCTTCTTTTACCAAGAAATGTAACATTCATATGTGTTCAGAATGAAGATGTCTGAACTGGAAATTTTTCTTTTCTTAAGTGCATGTATGTAGGAAGCAAAAGGAATTCTTGGCGTACTTATAAATTAGTTTTATTTTGATGAAACATAAATAGTTCTTATTTATGAATATCCAGATAGTTAGATACCACATTGTAGTTTCCACTACTTGTAAGAAGAGCCTGAAAATGAAAAATTTAAAAGGGGGATTACACTGTATCCAATATTTTGTATTAAAATAAGTAGGCACACTTGTGTACACAGTACACTGATGTTTGTGCCCCTGTGAGAAGAGAGTCACAGAACTGGGAATGACTTTCACATCATGAGTGTTAGAACTCATGGTTTCTGAGTTGCCCTCTTTGAACTGTACTCATAGTGAAATATGTCTAATTTCTTTGAAAGTGCACAGGAGGAGATGGACACATCATAAGAACTGTAAATACCAAGCATCAGTGATAATTTCTCCATGATCAGTAAAATGCAGGTCAGAAAACCTCATCTCTGTGTCTTTTCTTTCCCCTGGAATCTTCTTGGAGAAATCCGAGATCTTCCCCAATGCCCTGGTGACTGTCCCAGGTTGTAGTTTTGTAGCACTGAGAAAGACAAATTTCTTAGCAGTGTCACTTACAAATATAGAGGTTGCTAAGAGAATTGACAATCAATAGCACATCCAGAAGCAGGGAATACACTTGCTGAGAAATGTGGCACCTTCTATATTGTGGCTATTTTTCTGACCTTTCCTCAAAACATACCAAAGGTCCTTGATTATGAATATTTCTTGTTTGTTATTTTTTTTTGGTCATATATGTGTGTTTGTGTGTATGTATGTATGTGTGTGTATATATGTGTGTATTATTTAAGCATTTCACTACTATATTATTTAAACATTACAAAGGACCATGTTCTTCACTCTCAGAGATGGGGTAGAATACCCTTGAGGGACTGTCCGTTTCCTACTGATACACAAATACAATATAGAACGGAATCCTTCAAAGAGAAGCAGTTACAAACATGTGAGGTGGTACTTATGACATATTCCTTGTTTATTACATGAAATGCAACATAAGGAAAATTGTTTTCTAAAACATATGACTGCTTACAGTTTTGTTTTATAACCATCAAATATTGTATAATAACGATATACTGACATTTCCTTGTCAGTGTAACTCATTCCATTTTGTTTGTAGGAGTTAGAAGCTAAACAGATGGTAACGGAGCTGCTTCATCACAACTGATAACTTTACCTTTTAGGAACTGAGCCAAGATTGATGAAAGTGCCAGCATCCAGAGCTGCATTTCAGCATATGTCTACATGTGATACCGAGTAGAAGCCTTAGTATTGCTTACTACAACCTTAAGTTGTACTTTGTGTTACTGACAATACCAACTGTTATTGTTTGTTTTTCCTGCCTGTATGTGTGATTTGTTCTAGGCAATGTGCAAGGGAAAACATGTTGAAGAAAAGTGACAAGAAGGATGAAAATGTTTCTGCTATGAGTTACTCTCAAATGATGTCTTCCTCTAGCCTTTATCAGATAAACACTTGCTCTGAGGTGAAACAAGAACTTTTTTCTTCAGCTAAGAATCTCTAACAGTCAGTAGCTAAAATATTACTTCTACAGTTCGTGTCGGCTCTGACCATGCTGTAGGACAGCTGAAGGGTTTTTAGTCAACTTGATCAACTTTCCATATGTAGAAGAGAGAAAGTCCTAAGGAGAGAAACCTGACTCTACAGTGTCATCCACATTTCTGATTTTGTCTTAAACTGTAGTAACCCAATTTTCCAACAGGTTGAAAACCCACCTGTCCCATTTGCACCTGCTAAAGTCTCACAGGTCTGAAAGCTCTGAAAATCTAGTTATGTCAAACCTCTGGAAGAAGTAGAAAAAAGTTGTTTGACTTTAATATGAGATTTCAATAATCCACGTATATAGTTGCACCTCAAGCAGACATACTTGACCTACTCTTGAAAAAGCTGATGTAGATGTTAATAAGAATTAAGTCTGAATCCTGTGAAGTTGTTTGATCAGCTGGTAAGGTAACTTGCTCCTGTTTCCTTAGCTTGCAAATATCTTATTTGTAAGAGTAACATTGAGTGACCAATGTTCAGGGAAATCTTACTCTTCCATGAGGCACTAAATAAGAATGATTTCTAGTACTCCTGAGTTGTGGTCTTTTAGGAAAGTTCTTGAGCATCAAAAAATTTTATCTAGAATCATATCAGTGTGAAATGTTCTTGTTCTTGAATTCTTCACAAAACATTCACCTGACAGCTATTGAAAAGCACTTGCCAGACTGGGTGCTGGCTTGGTATGACATAAGCCATGTTCTCGTGACAGCAGGGTGACCCTGGACTTGTATTCTATAAAACAGACATGACTGGAGCTGTGTAGGTAGGCAGATATTTAAAAAGGGATCCTGGTATCAGGAAATGCAGTGCCTGTGACCTTTGGTGCTTGAAGGTACTAAAATTCCTCATTTTCAGAAAGATAATTTTAAGCAGCTCTATTTAACACTTATTCTATAATACTTAAAAATCCAATAAATCTGTGAGCTTGGTGTTTTCTTTATATGATAGTGGGTTTTTAACAATGTCTTTAAAGTACAAATCAAATATACAGTGTCATGGATAATTGGTTGCAGAAATCGTTATCTAAAACCCTCTTAATGGAACAAATAGATGAGTGAAAGTATTCTCATAGCAGGCTTTTACAGAGCTGGCCTTTATAGCAGGCTGTTAGCACCACCCACCTTCTGCTCGGCCTCTAGAAGTCAGAAAAAACATGCAGTGTTTCTGATTTCAGCTGCAATTGCTGAGCTCACTGTGGCTCAAAGGGGAGGTCCCATTTAATCTCTGTTCCCCAAATCACCCTCCTCCTCCTTGTGCCAGCTCTAGCATGCATCTGCTTTTCATTAAGAGCTTATTTGATTTGATTCATTGGCCTGGAAGCAAACTATTAACTTTTTTCTTCCAACTTAGCCACTTTATTGTGGTGTTAGACATACACCACAGCTGATGCAAAAGAAGTGATGAGAGCATTCGGTCAGGGACAGGGAAAAAGGGAAGGATGGAAAAGATTAACAAAGTGAAGTAGGCCCTGCTATTATGGTTGTAAAAAGACACTAGACCAGCTGAGCTGTAGTGCCTAACTGCACCCTGAGCGAGTGGCCCTGCATCCTGCTGCACCAGTTCGCTGCTCATGTAAGTGTGCTGAAGGAAATACACAAAGCTAACACAGGAGTGAAGTAACAGTATTATGTCTTATAAGGCAGAGATTGTGTGAAACAGACTGACTTAATTTTCACCTCATCTACTATGGCCGCAGTCTCATATGGATCGAGTCTATGTTTCTACACCTGTAAAACACAGTCATTTGTTTCACATCACATGCTGTTAAGATTGGGTTCATTTCTTACTAAAGGATCCTCCAAAAAGGAATTATAATTTGGGAAATTAATCTATCACTCTACTTGTATTGTTAATTTGACAATACTTTTGCAAATTTGGATCGGGTGTCACTCTTAGCCTTTGATAGTAATGTGCATGTCATCCTGAATAGTGGCTCTGTAGATTTGGTTGCCTTGTTTTGCTTCCATCTTGCAAGTGGACACTCCTTTATTTTAGCAGAAGGCTCTAGATTTTGGGATCTTCTAGATTCCTCTGACAGTAGGGATGATTTATCTTTCCCAACCATGAACATCCTCTCTCCTAGGGCTGATGCCACTTAAGTTCTTTCACTGTGCCTCTTTCTACTGAAGACTCATTTTCCCACATTTTTGCTTTCTAATTGTATACAGGGGCATTTCTGCAGTGAGAATCTGTGTGAGGAGATGCAATTTTTTTTGTTAGTATTGGTAATGGTCTTTGTTCTACAAACGTTCTTGAAAAAAAATAAAACAACAAAAAACATGTTCAGCAATTATGTGAAAAGTAAGAAAACAACTGCTACTTTTTACAAGGTAGTGCTCAAATTATATTTTTCTTATAAGGTCAAGTCCAAACTGTACTATGGCAAAGATACCACTATCTGCAGTAAGTGTTGCAGATGTTATTATTATTAATGTTATATTTTATTTTTAAAATTCAGTAACTGATTTTACATTTTCAAAATCTGCAGTTACTATTTGGACCTGATACTCCTCTCACTGATGAAAGACAGGAATTTTGGGAGCGTTGCTTCTGACTTACAGTGGAGCAGCTGAGAAGAGAATCAAAGTTAAATCATCCAGCAAAATTTATTATTCATAGCAAATCAGGTTTTTTAAGTAAGAGATATTCTTCGGAAGTGTCTCTTATATCTGCATCTTCAGCAGAAAGCTTGAGCTAGAAAATTGTCAGATTCCGTAAATTAGTTGCATAGTTTCTGAAATGCCAGACTCTGCAGCATCTTCCCCTTTTTTAAAATTTTCAGTAGTTTTGACAAGTGATTAAACTGATGCAGACTTCAGAACACTAGAAGGCTGGGACATAAAACAACTAAAACTAAAGGTTTGAAAAGAATGAGAAATTTCAATGTTTTTTTCAATTCTCAGCTTAAAGCAGACGTGTCATGAAATACTTAAATCCAAGCAGCTTTTCTCAGTGATGTTTGGAGTGGTTTGGATAAAAATATACCACTTACAGCTCTGTATCTGGAACATCAAAATAAACCTCAAAGTTTTTCTTTCTGAAAGTCTGCGAGTTTAAAGTTAACTTTTTAATACAATTCTGTGTGTCTTGGATTTTTACTGTCCTGATCAATAACACATCAGGATCAGCACACATCTTTGCACAGTATTTTGAGATTCTGCATCATATTGCAGATGCAGAAATAATGGAAAAAAAAAATGACAGACTTTCTGTATTTCCTTCCCAAATGAACCAGAAAATAACAGAACTATCAAGAGATATTTTGTTGCATTACACTTTTCCTTTCTGTTCCTAGACTGAAGTTCAGATTAATTTCAGAAGCTCTTGAGTTTGTTAATCTACAGCCAGTTGACTGGCCATAGCAGGGAGAGTGGCCTCTCTGTTCTCGCTAGTTCCTTTCTTTCTTTCTGTCATCTCCCACCTTCTAGGCAAAGTGGTGAGGTGTGGATTGGAGGAGTGGATGACAAGCTGGGCAGAAAACTGGCTAGATTGTCAGGTTTAGGGGCACATAGTCCAAGTAAGTGGCTAGTTAGCAGAGAGATACTGTTCATTGCTAATGACCCTGATGATGGGGCAGACTGTGTTCTTAGCAAGCCTGTGACTCATATCAAATTTGGGGATGCACTTGGTATGCTAAAAAGCAGAGGAGTGAGCCACCAATGAGGTCAGAGGTCTGGAGAGCAAAAGGTGTGAGGAGAGCCTGAGAGAGCTTAGTTTGGTCAGCCTGTAGAAGGCGCAGGGAATGCCTTTTTTCTCTCTCCACCTAGATAATGTGGGAAGGGTGTATAGATGGAGGAACCAGAGATGTACAGGGATAGAACAAACACATGCGGTGATACAGGAAATTACATCTTTGTGATTTGGTTTGGTTTGGTTTGATTTGCTGTGCTTTGTTGTTGGTTTTTTTTTTTTTTACCTGGGAGGTGATCAACACTGGAACAGGTTGCCTAGGGAGGTTATGGGTTTTCTGTCCATGGGGATACTAAAAATGCTATTGGAAACAGCCTCAGGCAAGATTCCTTACATGATCCTGCATAGAGCAGGGGATTAGAGTAGTAAACTCCACAGATGCCTTTCAGACTGCAGGTTTCCATGATTCTTAGAGGGGTGGTATGAATACTTGTGGGATATTGCTCTTTGTCTACCAATCTGTCAGCTGTGGGTGGTTACAGAGTAATTTTAGAACCAATTCTATTAATGATGATGGTATCACAGCAGAGACTTGTGATCTTTTACTGTCAGTATCTGTCTAGGAATGCAGAACCTTTTATTTTGCACGCAGGCTACACCACTGGCCAAGTCCTCCCATTGCCTTTGGACTAGAACAAAGTGAAATGAAGTTGTTCCTGTGAAAGTTAAAGCATGTAGAGGATACACAACTTACTCAGTGAAACTTGCACCTGAAATCAGTGTTCCACAATCTGCAGCACCTGTTGGTCATGAGTTTCACAGTAGAGCACACCTGTCATGATCTACAAGGCCTTAAATAGCCTAGGTTTTACACCTCCTGGAAGTATTACTCCTCCTGTGTCCCATAGGGTCATATTACTGGCTAGATTTCAACATCTGAACTAGATTTTACTCAGTGGAAAGGACAAATGGGCAGTCAACAAAGAACAGAAAAGGAAATCGTCTATGTTTTAGTGGGTTTTATCTGCAGAAATTTAAAGGAACAGCTCTGTGAGAGAAAGAAGTACTGTCATTGCCGTTTCACTAGAGGAAAGGATGTGCTTGATGGTCATTCAGGAAGACTGTGACAGAGCAAGTTGCTATGTGCTTTAATTTGTTTTGTAAATTAAAAAGTTTTTATAACTAGAGTAAGTGATAACTAGGAAGAAGGAAAAGTCATAACCAACTCAAAACTTTAATAATAACAAAGAAAAGTAGTCACCGTTCTTTTAGATTTTATCAGATTTTCATGTAAAAGATTTGATAGCAGTACATTTCAGAGCAAGGTAGCTGGAAATAGCTTTACTGCCAAGAGAACACTTGTGAGCAATGAAGCCAAAAGATTTTGTCACCACGCTTTCTAGTGGTTTATTAGGATTAAATGTTCAGTCGCTTGCTTGAAGTTGATTATGAGATGAACTGGGGTAGGCTATGACGCATGCAAGCAATTTTCTTTCATTTAATGCCAGTAATAGTTGCAACAAAGCTTAAAAACAGTCACACTAGAAAGCATGTTTAGCTTTCTACTCACTAAGTCTCGTACCTATAATTTCATTTTCATAAGAACTGAAATCTCGAGGAAGAGGGGGAATGTTAGCCAGAGGGTTTACTTACTTGATTTCAGAAAATTAGAGAAAAGCTAATTTCTTTCAAAATAAACAGTCTTAGATAGGTGTACCACACAGAGTATAATTGCTTATATGCTCCTTCTTAAAGAAGGCTTAGCTTTGCTTTCATACCATGAGTTAGATATATTCAAACCACCATTGTTAACTAAAAGCATTTGACAAGGAAAAACAGAGTCCGCAGAGCTACTTCAAAGCCAGAGGTTCCTCTGAAGTTCAGTTTGAGGCTTTTATAAATAAGTGTAATAGCAAGTATCACACTCTTTAAAATCTCTGTAGAGCTGGCTCTGTATGCTTCGTTACACCTGAGCTTGGCTTTGTTCTTCAAAAAAGACAAATTGTGCTTGCAATGCAATACAGTGTGTGTTCAGCACTTACATCATCATCCCAGCTACAGGGTGTCAAATCAAATTCCTCTGAACTGACTTGTATCCATGGATTTCATGCTTGGTTTACAAACTCTGATTTGTAAATAAAGTTATTTTTGTGCTCCAAGCCTATTAAGTAAGTTGTAGGAATACTCTCATAGCTTTTTTTATTCCCCTCTATTGTTCATTTTAAAGCGTAAACTGTTCTGTTTCATGTTAACTTTAGTTATCATTACTTCTTGCTTTGTTTCCCATTCCCACAAAAATTAAATTGCTGTTCGAATTAACTTCACACAAGAAGAATAAATAGATGAAAATTCCACATAATCTCTCTTAAGAAATAATTTTAAAGTTCTGAAGTTGATTTAAACTTCCAGAAGTTAACTAGATAAAACGCTACAATTTCATGTATCTTGTACTTCCATTTTGTTTTCTTGCAGTAGGAGATTTTTAGTTTGCAATGAAATCTGAAGCAGCCAGAAACTGATGTGATTCAAAAAAAAGACTTCTTATCAATGTGAGGCATTCTGCCTGAGGAAAGAATTTTGTCATAATACAACACGAATCTGCTTATACCAAACATTGCTCAAAGTAAATCAGTTTCTCAAAAAGTGGAGGTGTGTGTTTGTATCAGTGAATATTGTGTTAACCTCATTTGTTCAACACTTGCAAAGCTGAATGTGCAATTTCGGGAACTTTCACCCATGACCTAGCAATGGGCTCCAGCTACGCCATGTTTATGGCATTTCCACAGCATCTTACTTTTTAGAGATTATTACTTTTTTAAACTAAAAAAAAAATCATTTCACTTTGAGGATGCTGAAGAAGGTAATGAAAATTCCTCCAGATTATAAAGCTGTGTTTTCAAAGCTCTATTCTGCTAATGCAAGCTGCTGTTTGAGATGTAACAGGTATGCAGCATTCGCCGGATTAACCTTCATCTGTTTGGAAGAGAGATTCAGGTGAGCTGTGTGTGACCTGAGAGATCTTTCAGTGTTATGAAAAACAGCTAAAAACTGCTTCTGTGAACACAACAAAATGTAACTGCCAGCCACTTAGGAGGAATAAGTATCACAAGGACTCAGACTGCAGAAATCTGCTTAAATTAAGTTTCTGAAATGACTCTCCAGTTCTTCTCCCCTTTACAGATTTATTGTAAACATGCATAATCGGAACCTCCACAGCATAGCTGTACTTGGCTGGATAAATTATCTGTCAATGTTACTCAGTGTTGATTGAGTAAACCTTCACATAAATCCAGTGTCCATTTCCTAAAAATATGGTAATCAAGTGATTGTTGAAGTCTCATGATTGAAGAAAACATTCTGAATAAATTGAAGGATGTGGTGGATTTCTTGCTGATCTAACACATACACAGGGAATTTTGCCTTTTTTTGTTTTTCATGAAAAAAGCTGGATATATCAAACAGTTTTTCATCTCTAAAGGAATTTTTATCAAAATATAGAAGACCTGAAACCCCTGAGTATGGTGGATTGAAATGAAAATTTTGAAATTCAATTTCTTATCCATTGTTTCTTTACATAACAGGTTTTTTTTTTTTTAGTTTGGGGTTTGGTAGGTGGGGGGGTGTTGCTTGGTTTGTTTGTTTGTTTTCTTCTAGATGAGGCTTCACACTTTAGCTGTCCTGATGTAACTACTTACTGACACTAAGGGAGTCCATTTCACCCTCTGGTCTCAACTCCGATCATAGACTGATTCTAAGTATTGTCTAACCCCTATGTGAGCTGATAGAGCAGAAAATTATGCCTTTTTTTTTTCCCCTCTTAGGTTAATTTTCAATCACTTTAGTGAGCTAGTGGACAAGAATGCATTAGAAAGCTGCATAATAGTTCTCTCTTTCTAATAATCCTAAACCAAATTATTTTCTTGTTTATTAAAGATTCAACAAATTGAAATTATGTTATGTTGACCTAAAGGGAAAACAAACCAAACCAACCAACCAAACAACTCAAACCAAAACAGCAAAAAAAACCAGCCAGCCAATTGAAAGATAAACAAACCCAAACCAACCAACCAACAAAACACCAACAACAACAAAAACACAAACACAAAACTCTGGTATATTTTTGGAGCACATTATTTATGCTCATAAGCGCTGAAGCACTGCATCTTGACTTTTTTATTCTGAAAGGAACTGTAAATGGTGTGCTGTGTCCCTGAGCTACGTGACACCTGATGAGATTTGTAATTCTGGTCCTCACATACCTCCTTTTCTGTCATTGCACATTGCCTGATGTATTCTAGCAGTTTGGGTAGTGAGAGAGACATGAGAGCATTAAGGAAAACGTAGTTAGAGATTTTATCCCGCAGTAGTATAGGAGTCAATAATACGTCCAAACTACAAACCCTCATGTCCAATAACTGTAGCTCTGGAGAACGGGAATAGTGCAAGGCAAAATGTTTCAGTCCACATGAACAAACACTCAATAATGGTTAAGCAGGATTCTGAATAATAAATGTGAACTGTATACGCAGACCTGGAAGACATATTCAAAGAAAGAATTTTTTGTGAAAAAGGGTGTAAAAATGATGCAGACTAAGGTGGACAGTGCTTTATTGAGAGAAAAAAATCTTACTTTTCTTTTACAATACAGAATAGTGTACTGGGTAGGACATATATATATGAGAGAATAACAATATACCAATGAGGGAGTAGTAAATGTGTCTTGCAGGTTTATTTGGAAGCACTGTTCATAAATTCACCGAGTAGGTGTCCTGGTTCTGTTAAAAACAAGTTCCTCCTTCAGTGAATTTCTCTGTCAGCTAAAGCTTTCTTACTGACTGCAGTTTTCCTGAAAGCTAGATACGTGTTTTGATAGACATAGCAATAGAATGTGAGGTCATTGATAAGGATGGATGCACATCCCACGAGAGCAGTGAACTAAAACAGGTGACCAAAAACTGACCAACAAAATATTCCATCCCATTCACATGATACTTCATATAAAAGTGGGAGATCACAAGGATCTCGCCCCTTTTCCTTATGGCTGACATTGGGAGAGGACTTTGCGAGTCGTCCCTGCAAACTGAGGCCTAGTGACAGACTGAATCCAGTTCTGGTTGGCTGTAGAGTCTAGTCCAGCACTTCAGGTGCCGGCCTTACACCTGCTGGAGCAGTTCCCGGGACTTTCAAGATTAGTTTTGTATATTTTGTATTATTTTCTCTATTTTTATTGGTGGCATTAGTAAAACATTTTTAATTTTTCTAACACTCTTCTCTCTGTCCTTCTTTCCCTCCCAATCGCCTGTCCTTAGTGGGAAGTGGGGCCGAAGGGGGAAGGCCGAGAGAGGTGGTTAACAATACATCTGCCACGGTTTATTGTCACCCTGCAATCAAACCACGACAGTAGGACATGAAATGCTTCTACTGAGTTTGCAGAAGAAATCCATTGTATTGGTCTGTGTTTCCTCTGAACCTTTCTGTTCAAGCTGAGGGTGGACCTTACCTTTCTTATTGACCTGGCAATAGAAAATGGTCACTCTGCCATGCTGTGAGTAATAACCAACTTTTCTCAGGAGAGACATCACAGAGGTCTTGTAACATAGCACCAGGGAAGCTGCCAGTGAGGACTCCCTTCGGCACCCCTCCATCATAAAGATGTTTTAAGCTCTGGAGATTACTAGCACGGGCCCATCTGAAATACTTAAATAAGGCAGAAAGTACCACATCTGTGAAATGATTTTTAGTCAGCCCAGCCAGTGTTACAGCCATTTTGAGCAGCTGCCTGTTCTGATACTGGGAGGAATTAGATTGAAGTCTCAGGAATGTCAAGTCCTGATTTAAGTTGCAAATTTTGGGGTGATTCAAGACCTCACGAAAAAGGGTGAATGTTAAGAAAAGTAAGCAGCTGTATTCCAGGCTAAAATATCTAAAATTTCCTAGCTCTTGTTACTGTGAATACCCAGACAACTTCAGCTACTATGCAGAGTGATCTCAAAAATAATTTTCTGAGGCACCAAAGATAGCAATATGCTGCACAAAAACAACAACTCCTGGCTCTTGAGGATCCAAACAGGGACATCTGTTTGGCAATATGTGTTAAGTGTGCCAGAGTGTACCTCCAGGCAGGAGATTTGCAGCTGCTTTTTTTATGTTAGGAAACTTAAATGAGTTTTGCTGAGATAGAAGGATGGTTTTCTGTAGTTTGTCTCTCATATCATGCATTTTGAATTCGAGATCTTTGCGTCTTCGTATGGAGACATATACTGCAAATGTTTGCAGAAAAAGTAGGAATTATGATGAGGTGAAGTGGTAAAAGGTAGATACTCTATCTGGAATACACATAATGTTTTTTTAATAACAAATATATTAAAATAAAAATGGGACAGGATTAAGGTCTCCAAGATACTCATAATTTAGCCCAAAAAGAAGGCTTCTTGTGCAAACATATCTCAGAATAAATCTGAACCCAGAAATGTCTCTAAGTGCTGCTTCCAAAATAAACTTTGTAGCAAAATGTTCAAAAATTAAAGAAGAAAATTTTTATATTTGTTATTTCTTTCACTTATCTGCAATTAAACAAAATATATATATTGTTATTCTTTGAGACATAAAAAGATGAGATGTGTAATAGAAAGAGGTGCATGTACTCGCGGCCTGAGAAAGGTATTCCTTTTGCCTTTTTGTGCCTCTCAGCTGATAATATCTTCTGAGAGCCAAAATCCTCAATGTCCCTGACATTCTGTTCTTGGTCGCTGGGCCTGTCTCTATTTCTAGTCAAACAAAAGGCAGGACAAGTCCAGACAGTGAATAGTAACTAATAATAACTCTTGTACAAATAATATAGTCTTGAATTTCATAGAAGAGCAATCTCCTCTGCCAATTTCCTTCATTTTTCAAAAATCTCCACTATGTGCCTGGACTCCTGTACTCAGATCATCCTGTTGATTCTCAGACTTATGCATTATTTGCTTCAAGAACAGGATTAGCTGCACTTTCAGGTCTTCAAAAAACTCAGACAGTACCACAGGCAAGCAGTTACCAGGTGTAAAATGCAGCTTTGACAAAAATAGCAAAAATTTTGTGCCTGTTTCTTAACCTTTCATACTTTACTGCTAACAAGACACGCATATCCATTCTTTGACACATTCACCACCATCGTGTCCAAGCACACCATGTGTATAAATCAGCTTTGTTATCAAAGAGAAGCTGGTTTGGAAGTAGCAGCTGTGGCCTATACACTATCTCTGCTTTTTAATGCGGGTGTAGCAGTTAACTTACATTTCCTCTTAAGCTAAACACTTCTGGTTGAAGCCCTTCATTCACTCCCACCCGCATCTTTCCCTTTCCTTTACACCAGTCCTCCCAAGGAGTTCGCCAGCATCGAGAATGCACTGAAGTTTGAAGAGGTTTTATTTTAACCTTAGCTGGGTAAGCAGATGGGTAGACAGACTCCTTACAGTTTGCAGCACGTGACACCAGTGGCTTTTGAGGCAGCTCCAGAGTATGTTAAAGTCATTAGAAGTGCTTTAATCTAGTTCTCAGGATTGCAGATTGAGAAAGTTCTGAACAGGGCCCTACAGAAACTTCAAACCCACACACCACCAACTACTTTCTTAAGGCTACAAACAAATCTCGAGGCACACAGAAAAATTCCAGACTGTGTGTTTAGCTATTTGCTATGTATTCTGTTTGGAATGCTCAATAACCATTCACAGAGGGCAGATAAATTAGGAAGCTCTTTGTCTGGAACGTTTATTTCTTTACAGAGGCAGTACAAGCTGAAAAGGAAAAATAATCCACTTATTTTTCATTGACACCGTAGCTTCCAAGTGTAATTATGAAACACTAATAGCAGTTTGAAAGAAATTTGACTGGTGCTGGAGAGAAAAAAAGCAAGCCGCTGGTTCTCAGCAAACTGACAGCAGAGGGCATCAGTGTCCTGCGTTGGAGAAAAAAATTGACCTTTTTTCTCGTGTAAATTGCACAATAAATCTTTGTTTGCTCTTACCAGCTTGATGTAAGAAAGCAACATGTCAATTTTAACAGATTCTTAGGGCTGACTGTTTTGGGTATTTCAGATACGTGCCTGTTATGGAAATGCAGGTTCCAACATCTGATGCCAGAAAGAAAGAATAAACTGTTTATCAAAATGTATTGCTTGGACATTTCCTAAAGGTAGTCTAATTGTAAATGCTTGTTGCTTGGGAATTTTTAGCATTTCCCTTCCTCAAAAAAGTATTTATTCCATATATAAAGTATTCTGTGCTCTATTTATTATTAATCTAAATCTTGTAAGGACTCAGTAATTTTTTTATTTATGTGACAGTTATTTTGATACATACTAACAAAAACAGAAGCGAAAATATTTAGTTGCTGAAATCTATGCATAAGTTACTGGCGTCTCTAAAAACTGAAGCTGACAGGGTTGTAAAATCTAAAAAGATCCACACAGACTACTAATTGATTTTTTTAAATTAATATGCGCATATGAATAGATAGCACCTACCATCAGTATTTCAGCTTGCTGTGGAGATGTGAACCCTTGTGCCCTCAAGACATTTAACTGTCATCTGGTACAAAAGGTGGTCAGGATGGCCTATGCTAGCCATATATGCATATGAATATTTTTAAACACACAATGTAGACATTACTTCATATGTTTTATGATATTAAATACTAATCATAGGAACATGCATATTTGTACATAGCTACCAAACAAAATTATTGTATTGTAATATGTTTATTTGGGTGGTGGCTCTAACAGGATGACAGTAGGAGAAAATTATTTGCATGTAGCATTGCTGCGGGCTACTGTTTACACATGTTCAGAGAACACTGAAATCACAAGACCAGGGATTGGAAGGGGAATAGATGGAGCCATTGGTTGTTCCCTTGGCCTAATATTATTTGTATTATTACATTTTTGTATTTGTTTATTGAATATAGCCATGAAAAGATAGAGCTGAAGACCAGTCTTCATCTCTTGGCAGTCCCAGGCACCTAGTCTCCAAGGATTTTGAAGATGGCATGCTCTAAATTTGTAATAAAATACCCTTTTAATTGTTAAGCATAGAAAATATTACTTTTATAAATATTTGATGAACTGAGATGTTTTATCTATTCATTAGACTCCAGAGTAATATATGCTCATTAGCAGAAGATGAATAACAGCATTTAATTTTCCTTGTTTACAACAGAAGGTCACATGGAAGAATATATTAATATATAAGTTGTGACCTTCACACTGTCGGTTTTACCCACAAAGGGGTTGTTTCCTTTTATATGGTCAGATCGGTGTTTGAATTCCAGCTTTAATTAAAACAATTAAATTCACCCTCGGTGTCAGGTAAAATGCACTATGATTGACAAGATTAATTTGGTTACTTACAGGTTTTGCTCAAAAAAAGACAAAAAAAGTTTAAAATCCTTTTAAAGAAGAGAAATTTTTGTTCCCATTACAGAATAAAACAGTAAATTAGTAGGGGATATATGAGTTAATAATATTAGAAATTATCAGAAACAGGTATCAGAAATAGGTATCAGGTTAGTTTTCTTTCAAAATATGTAACTTACTAAGAAAACAGCCATAGAAAGAGAAGGGTACAGTAGGTCTCTCGCACTGCTAATCTCAGAAGTCATGGACACGCTCTCAGTTCACAAAGCTGTTAGATAGCACAACTCTGTTTAAAATTGTATGACTGGTAAATGTATTACACCTATAGTTTTCAGGCATGGTTTCACTGAACAGACAGTATGGAGGAACAAAGAAACAGTAAGTCAAAAAGAAACGATGCTTAAAGCTCATCAAAAGCTGATTTTGTCAGATTGGTTTTTGAATAGAACTGTGATTTCCACAAAATCATTATTTTTTAAAAAAATCTGTTCCACAGCCAATCTTGGGAACTGGGGTCCAGTCATACTACAGCCTAGAAAAGAACCATGCAATCCCCAGGTTCATTTAAAAAAACCAAACAAAACAAAACAAACAAAAAAACAACACAACAAAACACAAACCACCCTATTTTTCCTTACTGATTTTAAAATGAAAAGAAAGTTAAAATACCAGAGTTGCTCCCAGGATGCACATTTAAATGTCTGACCAAGAGCAACTAGAGAAAAATCATTCCAATAAAATGTTTGACTTTGTGGAAGCCAAGCAAGGCAGGAACCTGATCTGTGGCCTAGCTGCTATACATAATATATTTTATTAATAACATAGAGATCTCAACAATGTGTTCTACTTTTTTCTAGTTAGGCTATGCTCTTCTTTTCCTTCGTTCCATAAAGTATAGTATAGTCTTGTGTATATTCTTATGGCATAAACAGGTCAGACTATTAATGGGTTTAAAGGAACTCCCCTGGGGGGGAAAAAAAAAAAGTTACTTTTACCTGGTTGTTGCACATATTCTGTAAACTTCCCCCCCTCCCCTTTTTCTGATCATCCTTCTTATTCAAAAGCAGAGCTGGAAAAACACTGTGCATCTTCATCCTAATCATAAACTACTTTAATTTTTTTCCTAATTTTAGTATTGTACTCTAAATGCAGACATTGAATGCAGACTTATTTGCACTGCTGCAGCCCGTGCTCACGTTACAACAATAAGGTGTTAGTCACAGAGGAAAAAGAACAGCAATAAACCCTGACATCATTGTGCTTCTACTCTCCAGATTTCTGTAGAAAGATCTGAATTGTGCTTTATCATTGTGGTTTTGATTTACATTTCATCAAGTCCACTTTCTTCACATTTGCATAAACATATACGTTATATAAATAGCATTGACTGTGAAGGAGTCAGCATAAAGGAGGCATGTCAGAATTATACATATTCAAAGCAAGAAATTAGCAGGTAAGGTTCATTATAACACTTGAAGGGGAAATTTGCTGAAATGTTTGCTGAAAAACTTGGCTTTGAGTTTGTAGATCAGTGCTGCCCATAACAGTGAGAAATGGTACCCAAGATACTGAGAGTGAAATGTCACTACATTACGTGAAATGTGCCCCTTTTTTGGGGTGGTGCTGATACACTAATTAGTCTCTTCTCCCCTGTTCTGAAATAATTGTATTTCCTCAGCTGTGGCGAGCAGCTGACCCTCTGAGCCAGACCTATGGTCTCCACCCTGTGGGTCTGATGCCTACCCCACAAACATGGGGGCTTGTTAGCAGCTCTGCCCCGCTTCTGCGAGAAAAAGAGACAGTGATGACAGCAAACCTTCTCTCTTCTTTCCTTCCTGTATCTCACTGCTCTTTTGTGGGGGTTGAATCCAAGTATGTTTTCATCCTGTTTAAGAATAATCTCTCTACAGAATTATGAGCCTGTGTAAACCTTACCCTCTGGTGACCTAGCTAATGCAAGAAGTCCTTAATACAATTACTTCATAGGAGTAGTGCTTGATTGTCTGAGATGATGAGGGTGGTATCTGATGGTGAATTCTGTTGTTCTTTTATAAGGAGACTGAGTTTTCTTTTCATTCTTATGACACATATACTAATTAGCTTTTGTGTGAAAGCCCATGATTTCTAGGGCATTTACAACAAATTAGTGATTAAGTTCTTTGCACAGGAAAATTCCCTGCATTAGTAGAAGACAACGATGAATTTCCTGGTGGGTAGCTATTCAGAATACATGTCCTACAATAGCCGTATCCTATGAGCTCTGTTCTTGAAAAGTTCAGTGGAGGGAATGAGATCTGAACAGATGCGAGGTTTGAATTTTCCCTCTGGGGACAGATGGTTCCCATTCATGACACACAGGCCAGTGTGAAGAAAACCTGCCTGTGAATACCTGCTAGGTAAATAAAGAGATATACAGCTTCAGTGATCTTAATTTGCCAGTATTTTATAATTTGTTCAAAAGAACAGTTAGGTCAATAAGAATCTAATTTGTGACAGTGGAAGGTTTAATAATGGTTATTTTTCTTTGCTGTTATTTTGTTATTTTATTGAGTGCTATGTTTAAATGCATAGTCTTCAACAGCTTTTTGATAATGCTGTAGCTCTTAGAATGAGTTCTAGATGATACAGAACAAACAAACAGATTAGTTCCTAATTGAGAATATAATGAAGATTAAAAAACTGGTTATGTTTAACTTGGACATGGTTTCTAACCAAAGCTGTACCTGTTGTGCTTGTAATTGCTACTTTTTGTCTAGTCAGAATGTAAAAACTGTTCATTTGTAAAGAAATAGCATTTAGAAATGTTGAAAATTCTCATGTCAGAATTTAGGACTGGTTTTGATATTCAGAAATCTTGGCCATTCTCTGTACTTCTGATTTTCCCCATTCAGAGCTGCTACAATAGAAAGGGCCAAAGGGAGTATCACAGATAGGGAGCACCTTCTCAGGGAGGGATTACTGCTTTGACTAGGTTGTTGCCTGGAAAAGAGAAAATGACAGAAAATGTGATAAAAAGTCTATATAAGTCAAGTGAAAGCAGATAGATGACATCTTATTTTATAAAATCCAGAGAGGGATGGTAAAGGTGAATGGAGGAAAATCATTCACTGTCAATTCCAAGGCGAGAGCTCAGGACCATCAAGAGAAAAGCAGCAAAATGTCCAGACCTGAGGACTCCTGAAGGAAGAAGATGCAGTCTGGAGGAGTCTGTCTGCAAGTGAGTCTCTGTTGCAAGTATGTGGACACAGGCTGTGGTGCCAAATATATCTTTGGTTTGAACGTATGAATGGCCATTGTTCTACCTTTTTTCTCATCTAACAGGAGAAGTCAAGAAGATAGATCAAGTTTTCAGTTTGGATTCTCAGAAATAGCAAATAATATTGAACAAAGTTTGTGTCATGATACCAGAAATACTGTCATAACGCAGCTCATTAATGGCCAGTCTGAAAAATAGTATAGACCATAAACTTCCAGTGTACAAGGTAAGAAAAGTACTACAAATCTAGGCTTGAAAAATGCTGCTACTTCAGATCTTTTCAGGAGTCACTATTCTTGAAAATGTCTAAAATTAAATATCGTTTGTAGACTTATCAGTCAATAGTGAAAAAGAGAGAAAGGCTGAAAAAAGCCAGCCAAATCTTATTTTCATATTTTTTTAAATTTAAAAGCATATGACAAGATTCATTAACAATTCACTGAGAAAAGAAGAATGCTTAAAAAACCTAAAGAGTGTAAAAATTATCATTGTGCGAAATTTCAGATTTATGCTAAAAGTTGCCTGAATTATTTTAAGATGCATAAGAATATTCAATCATTATGTGCAAGGCAATTTATCAAAGTCATTTGCTTTGCTGGAATGCAAGTTTTAATATGCAAATGTAAAGTAAAATCACTACTACAGCTGCATATAAATTGTATTGCTCGCTTCCCTCAAGTTAATTTCTGTGTTGACAATAGACAAATAAGAGTGCTTTTTATTTAATATAGTTCATTTCATTGTGGCTATTATTCAGTCATACATTCTAAAAGGACATTTTGATTTGGTTTCACTTGAATATTTTGAAGCTTTTTAAGCTGTAAAGCTATAGTATGCACCAGAACAATGCTTTAGCTTCAAGTTAATATTCAATATTGTATTCACAAATTGAATTAGTTGGAGACCTGCAACTCCCATGGTAAAGTTTCTTGGTATAAAATGTGCAGCTTAGTACAGATTTTATGCTATCAAGAAGCTTTACTGTGGCTTTGTTTACCACTTCTTCTTTTTACAATATGTACCTTAAGATGACATGACAAAGGCAATTCTGCTGGAGCTGCACTAGTAGAAGAAGCCGCTGTATCTCCTTCAAAAGTATAAAAGCCCTGGGTATTGGAAAAATGTGTGTATCTGAAATTCCGTGTTGAAAATGAACTTTTTGCTTCTGAGCTAAAGCCCAATGAGTAAAGGGAAATATTCCATTTGGCTCCGAGGGATTTGAATTCAGGCTTCAAAACTGTGAATGGTAATTCAGAATGCTACTCCTGAATAAGGCTGTAGAAGGCCATAGAACAGGGACTGAGCTTTCATTAATTCTAGAGATCATCCTGTTCCCAAGGGAATTCTGCTGCAGGTTTAACTCTGTGCAGGCTGTGCTTCCACAAACACTTCAGCTATGATGGTGTCTTGCAGTAATACAGGAGTGTGCTTATTTTTTCTATTTACAGGAAAGTGGAAAAAAAAGAAAACAGCTTTGGGGAAATTAGCTAATGAGGAAAAAACAACAAAACAACTGTATAACTCATATTTATGAAGTGAAAGGAAGAAGAACATGACAAAATAGTTTATTTTTTATTTTAAATTTTTCTCAGGTTTTTTTGGGAAAAATTGAGGTAGACAAGAAAAAAATCATCATTGAAATGGTTCCAGAGAAAAGACAAATATGGATTGGAGAAATTAGGCAAATAGTTTTCTCAAACCACTATCTTGATTAATCTTTTGAAGTGTACATTTTTGTGGTCGGTAAAATGACTTCATACTTTCTGTGTATTTTAAGGAGAGGCAACAGCTTATACAAAGAGTAGAAAAGAGAATCTTCATCAGAATAATTTTCTATCAAGAATAAGGTTTGAAAATCAATACACCACAAAAGTACAAATCATTATTTCCTTATCAGAGGCAGATTTTGTTTCCCATACTTTAAGGTTCTCCTAATATTTTCCAGCAGTTTTTCCACATTCTTCTTTCTTGTGTTTCGATGTCTGATTTCCTTCTTTCTCATATTCATATTTTTCTATTCCTTAAACAAGCTAACAAACAAACAAATAAAAACCAACAACCACCACCAACAGAAAACCAACCACAATTTCTATCGTAACTTGATTGTTTAATACGCATATTCAGTGGAGAGCCAATATTTATAGACTACATACTAGATCCTGAATATTATTAAACACAGTTGGGTTGCCTTAAATGTCCACAATATTGTCTTGATTTGACCAAAATGTGTCTCTATGAGCCTTGTGGTAAAGATAATCCAAGCACACTAAAAAAACAGGTGTGCTCTTTTTCTTACCATATTTTTCAATCTTCAACTGTAAATGAAATGAAGTCAATAAGAGGGCACTAGAGAGTAGATAAATATTCTAACTTTTGCGATTACATGTGTATATGTGAATACATGAAATTTTGCTTCTGGGGCTAAAACATCACTCTTGGATTTGCAAGTTACTATGCCCTTAAAAAGCTAGTGGTGATTGTATTGGCAAACATGTGCCAGAAGACACAGCTCTTTTCACAGCCTGTTATTGGCAAAGTCTCTTTTTGTCTTATACAGACACACACGCATAAACCCTAAACCTAACACCACTGACAACAAAATCTGGTAAATCTTATTTCACTTATTTTTGTTTTGACATATGCCTATAACACAGGTTCTGGCTAAAAAATAGCCACCTCAAATATTTGCATCTTGGTTTTCTATAGTATTGTCATTTTTTCCTTATCACTTAACTCACTGGCACCTAAAAATGATCCCTAAAGGAAACTAAATGAGTTTGCTGAATCATTGTGACCACTACTTCCTTTTCTTTACAATTAGGATGATAATGATTTTAGAAAACATTGGATTTGTGATACTAAGTCTATATTCGTTTGGAGACAAGTTCTTAAGGTGATACAACAAATCTAGTTCCTCCTCACTGCCTAAATGGCTAAGAAACCAAATTTTAAAAGAATGGCAGTGAGGGCTTCGTTATATGGCAATTACTGCATTTCTGACAACAAATTAGGGTGTGGGAGGGGACAGCATGTAGCCCACCTCCCAAGCACAGTCCTGGATGAAGGGGCTCAGGTGGGTCAGTAACTCCTAACAGCTACCCTTCCTGATAGCAGTTTCCTGAGGTTTCTGGCCACTCCAAAAAGGCTCAAGCCTCTCTTAACAGCACTGCAGAATTACTCAATCCTCACAATACCCTGTCACCCTTTTCAAAATCTCCTTTTCACCTTTATAGGTTCTAGTCAAAGACCCTCCCAGTCATCCTCTCACCCACTACAAGGCTTGACTACACTCTAGTTCTAATCAAGATATGCTTCTTGTGAGTAATTTGCTGACTATCCCCTCCAAATCTCTTCCTACCTCAGAGCCTTCAGGTCTCAAGTCAATGCTAGGCCACTCGCTCATTGCTGAGCTCAAAGTTATCCACTCAGATGTCTGGTGCCAGAACCCGACACCAATCTTGTTGACAACATCTGTATGATCCTCCCAGTTGCCACAGACAGCGGAATTCACCATCTTCCCTCAGAGCCATCCCTATTTCTAATTCTCTAGTATAATCCTTGATTTTTAAGAAAAAAAAAAAAAAATCCCATTGTGATCAAAATAAAAAGAAGAGGGAACACGGTAGCACTACCCCAGAGCATCCATGTTCTGCTACATGTACCATCAATCTCTTTTCCTCCTCTTTCTCTGGGCAGCCAAATCCTGTCCTCTGTATGTTACTTCCTCCAGGGATGACAATGGAGACCACCTTTTTCTGCTGTGGTGAGGTCCTCTGAAAGAGTTCCATCAAGGCTACAGAATCAATATATTCAAGGTAATATGTTTTATGGGGTTTGATTTTGAATGGCCGATCTAGAGCTATAAGTCTATTCTCAGCACTCTTGTTCAGGCAGCCTCTCACACCACGTTATTTCCTCTTTTCTCCAGAAACCCTGTGCAAGGAGGAGTCTAGCTTCAGACTGTTCCCTCCTGCTTGGATGCAATTTCTGATCCACTATAGCCAGATCAGAGGAGTGCTACTCAAATCCATCTATTCTCTCTTGTCTTCAGTAAGTATTTGTATTTTATAAAAAGATAAAGAAGATGATCTTCGAGGACTAACAATCCCCTGGTCCCCAGTATTACAATATAATTAAAGTTCTGTAGTAATGCAATTTTAAAGGAAGAAAAGTATATACAAACTGTTGTTTCACCCATCTAGTAGCATCTCCATTAGAGAAGACTTTAGTTGCAAAGGTCCGAAAAAAAAGATAAATGCAACATCACATGTGATCAACAGAGTCCCATCTCATCTATTCCACAGAGCATGTTCACCATTAAACAATTGAGTTATTATTTTGGTTAAATACAAACAAAAAGTTGATTATGAATGACTTGATTTTAGAATATAACTTATAAATTAATATAGTATATAGCTAACTGTGAGTTAAATTCTTAGTATGTTTTGCCAAAGATACAGCTTTGTAATTTAAACAATTAAAATTTAAACATTTACTGTAAATATTTATTCTGAGTACAAAACATCGGTTCGTTTGAAGACAGTGTGATGTTGATTGAATTTTTTAGTAACTAGTGATTGTGGTAATGTTATCGTAATATTCTGAGATAATTTAAAATAATTCAGAAAGCATTAAGCCCATGTACATAATTTGCTTTGAAACAATATATGCTATATGCTTTTATAATGTCCTTCACATACAAAATAGGAGGAGTTTCTAATCTAAATTAAAACCAAACTATTTTCTCAAGGTAAGGTTTTTCTGCAAAATCCCCACTTTCCTTCCTGGGAGCCCATAGTTTTAGCAAAAGCGTATACAAAGACTGAAGTGAAGTACATTATCCTCTTTACAAACTGAACAAGAGGTAATAAAGCGAAGTTGCCATTATATGCAGAGAACAGCTATACAAATCGATGGCTTTGGAGTCTTATTGCTGGAGAAGAGTTAAATAGTCGGAGATTTAATCGCTGCACAGACAGAAAAAAAGACCCTACATTATGCCATCAGTGGCATGTGCACCCCTTCATTACAATTTGTGCCACCGGGTTTTAAGAAATTCACATCTGTAGTGTTAGCATAATCTGAACGTTCTGAATCCATGTTTATTAATAAACTTCTATGGGGATGTATAGTTGCTAAAAGGAATTAAAATGTTTTCATTTCCACCATTCTAGCACCAGTGTATCTTCAATGAATTCAAGTTTTAGCTAATTTTATACTAAACGGACCACGAAAAGGATCAATTAAATGAGAAAAGATGAAAGTTTACATCCCTAAGGACAAAGAATTATTCCATCAATTAGTTTAAAATATCACTGAAGACATATCAATGTATACAAAGAAAATTACCTTTTCATACACATAATTCTTCTGCTTAATATTATGTAGTCAAAATTGACACTGCAACTGTTACATTTATGATAATAGATTTCTAGTTTTTTTAAGATCTTTAGGTACATGTCCACCTGCCAAGTATTTTTACCTGTATAGCCCTCATATCAGTTCACCTGTATGTCTAAAAACTACTAATACCTTAAAATAAACAAGAAACTTGCATTTTAAATTATAGACAGGTCTCACTCTGTATTTAGTGGATTTTTTTTTTCTTTTTCTTTTTCTTTTTTTTCTTTTTGAAATACACATCTTCAACTGTTCTCTGACTCAGCAGGAAAGAAAGGGCCGAGTAACAGAAATAGGTCATTTATTTAGTTTGCACTGCTTGGTTTAGTTTGAAGAAGTAATGATAGGCTGCAATAAGTCCTAATTTATATCCTGTTTTCTTCCTTTTTAGGTAATAGAAAAATTTACTGGTCATTTTGTGCAGGCATCAAAATTCTGTGAGAAAGCTTCTTGTTAAGTTTTGCTTGGTTCTGGTTTGGGGTTTTTTTTAGAAATATTTAAATTTGGAATCATAGTGTATGGTTTCAGAGTAGCTTTTACAGAGGAGTGATTTTGTAAACTGTCAGCTACTCATCTGCTTAAATCAGGATTTAAGAATTTAACAGAACAACAAACATCTAACAAATGAACAAATAAAAAAGATATTTTACAGGGAGCTTTCATGGACCTTCTGGTAGTACTAGTCACTACTGAAAAGAGCAATTCGGGATTTTTCTTTCTTTCTATTTATTTATTCCTGGGCTAGTTTTAATTTGCATGAGCTTTACCACCCAGACACTTCTGCTGAAATGAGAAGAGGGGAGATAGAAAGATCATAAAGAATAAGTGGCAGCAGTTGGGAGGTGTCAGGGATTGCCTCTCTTGGTTTCAATCTGCTTATATAATGTACGGGAAATGAGCCTTAATAGAGTGCTATAAATAAGAAAAATACCTCTCAGAATCATGCTCTTTGTATCAATTCTGAATACTTTGGTTTACCTTGTGGCCGTTTTAATATTTAAATTTAGCCAAATGTTTTTAAGTCCTATAGTTCACTAAGCCAAGTTATTGAATCAATTACAGAGCTGCTGACCTCCTCATGACTTATTTTACGTATACATTATTAAAAAAGTCTTTAATCTGCAAAATAGCTTTTATAGTTATAAATGCTTTCCATTAACTTTTTTTTCCCTTGTGTGTGGAACAGGAAGAATGAATGTATCATTTGTGAAAAGGCTAGATGATATCAACGCCTCAACATTTTAACAGTTATTTATTGACTGAAAACTCTTAATATTTATTGAGATATTTGCTTATAAAATACAATTCCATTTCATACAGCTCAATATTAGTAATGGCTTCAGTCTTCTTTTTTTTCTTGTTTGCCTTTTTGTTTTGGTTTGGTTTGGTTTTGGTTTGCAACTCATGTCTGAGCTGTAATAGCTGAAGATATAATCAGGTCAACATCTACATTACCTCTACAGTCTTCTGTTATACACACATACAAATCAGCAAATAGAAGTTAATCCTCCAGTTGTGCTGGGAATTAATGAACAGAGCTTTTTAGACCCATATCAAACAAATCTCTACCTGTGAGATCTCAGAAAAAGGTAGTCATTAAATGGAGCTGTGATATTGAGCATTATTGGGGTTTCTACTTTCGTGGATATGTGTAGTACAGAGAACATTGGGAGAACAAATGATGTTTTGAACTATACAATGTTATTGTATGAAATACATTAAATACTAATCCAAATCAGCTTACTCTAACATTAACTTCCCTTCACCAACAAGAACTCAAAACAGGCAAAAGAAAATAGATATGAATACCTGAGTCTGTATACTCAGATACAAGTTCAAATTGTGTATATGTATTTTTTTTCAAATGATAGGGAAATTTAAGCTAAAATCTGTAGTCAGTAAATAATTTGATAAAAAGCTTTTAACTGAATTATTATTGAAGATTTTGATTCTCCACAGCACTTTCAATGTAGAATTGAACATATAATTGCATAGTTAAGAATTCACCAGCATTATTTATTCCATCATATAATCTAAATATTTAATTTCAACTGTAATAAATTAAAGCTATATTTGATTGTGGATTTTTACCATGTGTTACTCATGCAACAAATTGATAATTTCTTAATTAATTTTTCATGCAACAGATAGTAATTTCTGGTCATGGTTTATTAGTAGTAAGATTTCATCTTAAAAGGTAATTTGCCATTTTAGATTTTCTTTATTGGGATGTTCTTGACAGTCTGAATTGTCTAAAAGTGACATGAAAAGTTGTAAAATGGATTAAAATTGCTGGTGGATTCATTTTCCTGATTTTTTAAATGTAATTTACTTTTTTTCATTTTTATAGTGTAACAATTTGTTACAAGCATAATGAAGCAGAACTTCCATTACACTGCCTTTAATTAATATTATTTATTTTGTTGAATTTTGCATAGGTAATTGTGTTTTTACAGAAAATAACATGAAAAAGTAAGCCATATCCATTTTAACTTTCTGTAGAGTACACTGGAAGATAAAACACTGGGATATAGAATTTGTGGAACGGAGGACACTAAAATAGAAAAACAGTTTTGCATACCGTATTCTCAGGTAGAATTCAGAAAAAAAATGCATGTGGAAAACCAAGCAAAACAAAACAAACAACAAAAAGCCCCCCACTTCACTTAAGTTCAGAACTATATAGAACTGCAACCTACATTTTACGGTCTTCACCTGAATTTCTGTCCCCCAATGTATGTTCACCCACTGCTGCTGCTGTCAAAGTATATGGAGTCTTTATGCCTTGTAAAAGATACTTTGAGAGAAAGCTACAGGTAACATTTCAATTTTTGAGCAGAATCTTACTGGAGAAAAAGCATGGTAATGTCCCATTCCATGGTGGAGACACATCAAGATACTGTTCACCACCTGTGGCCATTGCACTTTCCCCCCCGCCCCGCCCTGAGATCCCGTGTGGCAGTTGCACATCCCCTTCTCAGAACTGGGGCCTTCAATGGGCAGTTAATGGCTCTTTGTGGAGACCCAGAGCCGGTGGGCTGGGTCATCAGCAGAGTAGGGGCCAAGCCTGCCCACAGCCCAGAGAAGCCGAGAAGCTTCTGGAATGCCCACAGCCAGATCTGAGCAGACTATAAATGGGGTTCCCGCCAGAGACCCCCTTTGTGTGGTCTTCTCGGAGCTGTGGGTCTGCCATGCTGCTGGAGTCACTCCCCTTAGACGGAGAAGCTGTCTAAGGTAACTTCCCGGGATGGGGAGCACCTCACCTCTGCATGTAGGTAAGTGATAAATTACTGAATATATGCTTTAATAAATCCTCACCTGGTAGGTGAGTGTAAAGTCCTCGTCTGGGACAGACAAGTGTAAATTTCTTGCCTGGCAGGCAAGCGTAAGTCCTGGCTGCAACAGGCTAGTGTTTCTCCCTTATGGGTAAAACAGGGCAGAGAGGTCTCCAGTTTGTTTTCTTGTGAGCGCGTATATGAACGCTGTGGATCGTCATTATTCTTATTTCACTGCACCGCAAATAATCTCCTAACCTAATATCCAAACCCGTATCTTATGTTATTGGAGTGCTAACTAATTGTATAAACCCCATTTCTAATTGGTTTATCGGCGGTACTTTTCCGGCCAGAATAAAGTTTGGTTTAGACCTTGTTGTCCGCCTAAACTTATTTTTGGGGTGCCTCTGTGACACCGTCTCATTTTGAAGATAGCTTGACAACAGCTGCTAAGTTTCTTTGAAGTAACTCATGGGATGCAGTAGAAAAGGAGAGCAGGAAACAGAGTAGAAAAGGGCAACGGTTGGTGCAGTGAGGGTAAGCGGTGCAATTTAGCACTTTCAGAAGCAGAACTCTTGTAAGGGTCCCCACTTCGTGCTAGAGTTATGACATAGCATCACGCTCCATTGTGAAATCATCATTGGGACTAAAATGATTCAAGGGTTGCCTTGAGGAGGAAGGCAGAGAATAGAAATTAGTCCAGATATCCCTGAGAAATAATTTGTAAAGATGCATAGAAAAGTAATTGGATAAAAACATGGTATTCAACGTTGTGGTTCCTCCTATCAAGAGCTGATCACTTTGTCACAGCTGTTCTCTACTACCCATTCCTTGCCTTGTTTTCAAAACTATTAAAAAAGACGTAAGTGTGCTGGTTTTGGCCAGGATGGAGTTAATATCTTTCCGAGTAACTATTATAGGGCTATGTTTTGGATTTGTGCTGGAAACAATGTTGCTAGCACAGGGATGTTTCAGTTACTGCTGAGCAGCCCTCATACAGAGCCAAGGCCTTTTCTGCTCCTCACACAGCCCCAACAGTGAGTGGCCTGGGGGTGTACAGGAGGTCAGGAGGGGACACAGCTGGGACAGCTGATCATCGGCCGATCCCCAAAGGGATATTCCATACTGCATGACATCATGCTCAGAATGTATTATATTTTGGAGCAAGAAGAAAGTGGTGGACATTCGGATTCATGGTGTTTTTCTTCCCAAGTAGCTCTTATTTGTGATGGAGCCCCACTGTCCTGGAGATGGCTGAACACCTGCCTGCCCATGGGAAGCAGCGAATGGATCCCTTGTTTTGATTTGCTTGTGTGCCCGGCTTTTGCTTGACCTATTGAACTGTCTTTGTCCCAACCTATGTATTTTCTCACTTTTACTCTATTGATTCTGTCCCCCATCCCGACAAAGGGAAGTGAGTGAGCAGCTGTGTGGGGCTTGGTTACCAGCTGGGGTTAAAACATGACTTGCAGTTACAAAAAAGATCTGAATAAAATGTACCATAATCCTAGACTAATATTAATTAAATATTTTTACAGAAGATTAGAGTGAGCTTCAGCACGCACAACATCCATTAGCAGTGGAGGGTGAGAGCAAGTCCATAGAATAATCTGACTTTTGTTCATGTTAGCATTTTTTGTTTTCTTAGACTGTCATTTTCCATTAATGTTTGACAATAAGACCAACAGCATCTTAGATGCTTTCTGACTTCTGGGAAATACTTTTCTTTTACTTTTTTTCCTTGATAATTTTTGCAACTGCAAATTCAGTTTAGCCTTTCTTTCCATATGTCAACAGTAATCAATACTTAATTCAAAATTTATGATCATCTCAGTGTTTTCTATGTTAATAAAGTCAGAAGTAAAATGTAAAAAAACTTCATTGTTTCAAAGCAATTGAGAAGTGCTGAGTAAATAAGTCAGGTGAATAAAGACTTTTTACCATAAGATACTGGTAAGCAAAAAGACAGCAAGCTTCCAAATTGCTTTGTTTGATCTAACTAATATTCTTCAGTTCACGTACATGCAACTATAGGAACTTAAAAATTTGCATATACTTAGGAGAATACTATTAAAAAAATCTGTTAAAAAGCAAGTGAGAGAGAAACTTTGTGGTGTGGATGTTTTTCCATTGTGAAATGAAAAAGTGGCCAAGCTGATGACTTTATTTTGTTGTATTTATTATAATCATAATTTGCTTGGTTTTCTGCTTTTTGTGGGTTTGGGTTTGCCATTTTTCTTGACTACATTAGTTTCCCAAATGCTTCAGGGTCCTGCTGTGCTAATACAAAATCCAGAAGTAGAGTGAGCCCTATGCTACGTCTGCACTAGGGGCAAATGGTTTCTGTTCCAGAGGGCTCCCCGAGGAAGACTGAGGTGTGTAGTAGTGAGGAGAGTAGAGAGAGTTACTTTGGTGTAGTGGAGACAATGATGAAACTGACAAAATTAAGCAGAATTTTTGCTCTCCAATGTTTTTCTGCTTAACGTTCTGCTGACAATGTCTGCATTTCAAGCTCTTTGTTTGAAAATCAGTGTCTAAGATGTATTGCTGGATGAATTCAGTGCAAGGAACTGTATTTTTTTCTTATCGTATAAGTAGATATCTCAGCTTTCTGACAAAAATACTCGCATTTAGATGTTTAAAACACCCTGTAAAAATTTCCTTGTATTTAGTGAATGTAATAAAGTTTCCTCTGAATAAGCTGGTTTGTTTGAATATCCATGTAAAACAATTACATAAGGGAAACAACTACAGAATGACTGTTTTATTGATATGGAAATCTGTGAAAATTCTTCTTGGAACATCACTCGGTTCTCATATTTTGATTGTCTGTAGGTTTTTCTAAGCAGTTTCATTTTTAAAGAGATTTCTAACATTTTTAGTATTTAAAAATGTTAGGTTATAAGAAGCATAAATTTGCAATTCTTTGGATTATAAACATCATCATAGTGTCACAGAAGCTAGCAGAGCTATTCCACTTTGCATCAGCTGAGAATCAAATATATACATTAATCCTTTTTTATCTTGAATGATGACAGCAGACCTCAGAATATTGCAGGTTAGCAGGTCAATGTTGTGCAGTTAAGCTCCAAGAATTTCAGTTTGCATTGCTGGATCTACTTCCAATATCTACTTTGACTTCAGCAAGGCTTTTGACTTCATCTCTCACAACCTCCCCATAGGAAAACTCAAGAAGTGTGAGCTGGATGAGTGCACAGTGAGATGGATCATTAACTGGTTGGATGACAGAGCTCAGAGGGTTGTGATCAATGTTGCAGCCTGGTTGGAAGCCTGTAGTTAGTGGCGTTCCCCAGGGGTCAGTGTTAGGTCCAGTCCTGTTCAACCTGTTCAGCAACGACCTGGATGAAGGGACAGAGTGCACTCGCAGCAAGTTTGCTGATTACAACAAACTGGGAAGAAGAGTTGACACACCAGAAGGCTGTGCTGCCATTCAGCAAGACCTGGACAGGCTGGAGGGCTAGGCAGAGAAGAATCTAATGAAGTTTAACAAGGTCAAGTGTAGGGTCCTGTACCTGGGGAGGAATAACCCCAAGCACCAGTACAGGTTAGGGGCGGACTTGCTGGAAAGCAGCATTGTGGAGAAGGACTTGGGAGTTCTGGTCAACAACAGGTTGACCATAAGCCAACAATGTGCCTTTGTGGCCAAGAAGGCCAATGGTATCCTGGGGTTCATTAAGAAGAGTGTGACCAGCAGGTTAAGGGAGGTTATCCTCCCACTCTACTCTGCCCTGGTAAGGCCGCATCTGGAGTACTGTGTCCAGTTCTGGGCTTCCCAGTGTAAGAAGGACAAGGAACTACTGGTGGGAGTCCAGCAGCAGGCTACGAAGATGACAAAGGGTCTGAAGCACCTTTCATATGACGAGAGACTGAGAGAGCTGCATCTGTTCAGCCTTGAGAAGAGAGGCTGAGAGGCGATCTCATCAATGTTTATAAATATCTCAAGGGCGCATGTCAAGAGAATGGGACCAGACTCCTTTCAGTGGTGCCAACAATAGGATGAGAAGAAATGGGCACAAGCTGGAGCACAGCAGGTTCCACCTGAACATGAGGAGAAACTTTTTACTTTGAGGGTGGCAGAGTACTGGAACAGACTGCCCAGGGATGTTGTGGAGTGTCCTTCTCTGGAGACATTCAAGACCTGCCTGGACACTTTCCTGTGCGATCTGCTTTGGGTTAACCTGCTTTAGCAGTTGGGTTGGAGTAGACGATCTCCAGAGGTCCCTTCCAATCCCAACCATTCCGTGGTTCTGTAAAGTTTCTAGTAAGCCTGAACATTTTTTATACAAAAATCAAATAACAAAGTAAAATTTAATTTTCTGCTGTGCTTAAGTAGTTTGCAAGGCCTTGAATTGCCTTTTGTTTCTGTGGAGCTTCTTACAGTCCTAAAAGTCTCATTTATATTTGATGTTTTTCAATCAAGTAGATTTAATTTAACTTGTTACTGTAGACTATATATATAGCACAATGCAGTTTTTATTTTTTTTTGTTTGTTTTTTTAATATAATAACACATTCAATGGCTCTTACAGCTTAGGTTTTAAATTAGGTTAATTAAACATAAACAAGGAAAAAATTATCATGTTCTTGTTTTATGGTAGATAGTATCTTCTTGTGTGGTAAATTTTTATCTTGTTTTCCCTAGACCAAAAAATGTCTCTGCTGTCTGCAATAGGTATGACATGTCACTGAAAGCACAGCAAGAGCACATGCCCTTTGTGCCTCCATAAGGGAGATGCTCCAAGGACCATTTCTTTATGTTCGGTACTGAGCTCTATGAAGATACTGCTAATTATTGGTGACCTAGTCTGTGACACTAAGAATTCAATCACACAATTTCAAGCATAAACTGAGCAACAAGCTAGTCCCTCGCTACATCATTATACATCTCTTACTTTCCTCTTTGGGACACTGGGAGAGAGGATTAAAGCCATAACACATTTGGAAGACATTGTGTGTGACCTATGAACCTTGCAGTTAATCTCTGTTGTCTGAGGAGTGAGGAAAAACCTCTCATAATTGGTATTTTTTTAGTTGATATCATTTTTGCTAACACTCTATGTACAATATTTTCTGCTCTTCAACTCTGGAGAAAAAGATCTATGAGGAGAAAGAGAGAAGAATGTATTATAAAGCTAATCGGTCACATATTTGCAACTTCTGTTGGCCAGGCAAGCAGTGGATGTCATATTGTTGGCTTTTAGCTCATGCAGGAAAATCTAAAGCTTACTTTATTCTTCTTTAAAAGACATTTTGAGACCATGTGAGCCCTGACTGATATTCAGTAGCATGCTTTTAGATCAGAGTGGTTAATTTCAGTAGGGACACCTGATGACAGAAATCAACAGAAGGTTCAAAACGTGGATTTTATAACTATAGCTGGTATTTTACTCCAAGCAAAAAAATAGCTTCATATGGCTAGGCTTCCCCTAGACACATTATACTTTAACATGAATTATCTTGCTTAAACCTTAAACACATCATGATTTTTTTTCCACTTAAATTTAAAAATTTTTGATGATGGGGGAATGTTTAGTTGCCCAGCTACACTTTGTATTCAGTTGCAAAGTTTGGGTTGACTATTTCAAAGCACACACATGAAGACACACGCGCACAAAAAGCACACCTATATATAAAATACACATCTATAGTATATATACACATATATGTCAATATATAACATGAATAGCATATTTTTTGTATATTTACAACATGAATTTTCATAATGTCATTAAGCTAGGTAGTGCATGTCTTTTACAGAGGAGTGAAACGAAACACAGTCAATTAAACAACTTTTTTCAAAACTTGTAGCAGATTCTGCTTGCCTCCAGTTTAGGTGTCCAACATGAGCTGTACCAGCTGTGGTTTTTCAGAATCAACAAAAATATATACATTTTTTTGACTTCACATACAAAAAAGGTACTGTCAAAACCCTATGAAAGTCAACATGAGGAAGATAATTTCAAGAATACAGTGACAGGCTCCAACACAGGGGTAGCTTAGTCAATGTTGCAGTGCACTAAAAGTAAAATTGTGTCTTGACCTCAAGTGCCTGAGGTGAAATTTTCAATGTTCTATCCACAAGAAATTTGCAAAGTCTGTTTAAGAATATGGAGTGTTGCTGATTACTTAATAAATGATTCAAATTATTTCAGTTTTTACTTAATCAAGTAACCCATGAACAGAATTTTTTTAAAAATTACCTTTTTACATGACTGTTTTTTCAATAAGTTCTTATTGAAATATAAATGGAAAAAAATGCTTTTGTTGTATTTCTTGCATTTTAAATAAAATAAAACATACAAAATTTGTGCAGTTTACTTTTCTCACTGTAACTAGTTTACCCAGGAATTCTCCTTTTCAGTCACCAGGGTCTTAAGGCGGGGGACTTCTTTCTGGTTCCTCTCTCCTCACTTCTGCAATTGTGTGCACTACCTTCAACAGTTTTCTATTGGTCTAAAAATCTCCTAACTTTACTAGGAAGAGGAATTTCTATCCACACGCTTAATCAAGACTCTGCTTAGCACAGTCACATGTTTCCATGAATGTTCATGTTCTTTTTTTTTATGAAATCATAATACAGCATGGCAAGGGCTTGATGGAACCTTCTGATATTACTGCTAGTGCTATGACTACCACCAGCACCGTCAAGAACCTTTATCCAAAAAAAAATTTAAAAATGAAGATACCATTTGCATTTAAAGTAAACCTTATTCACAAAAACATCCTCTCCTTCTTTCTCACTACAGGTATTTGTGTGTTCTCCAGCACTAGTCTTGGTCCAAAACTAGGACTTACTGACTTTATGGTAAAACAAATTAAACGCCTGGCCTTCTGTGTTATACAACAACAAAAAGAAAATCAACCTGTCCTCGCACTTCATAATACATCTTCACATTCTTTAGGAGATTTTAACATGGTCATGGTCTTTTAACCTCTTAAAATACATTCTTTGACAGTTAGGTTTGTGTTTGCCTAGGAATGCCTATTTATTTTTTATACTGATTATCCCAGATTCTATTATGGTGCTTCTGTTAAGCAAATATATTAAGAGAGTATTAAAGGTCTTTCTCTCATCTCAGAGTTGTTATTTTACAAAGGGTTCTAAAAGTCAAACCTCTCCAAATACAGCAAAAGTAGATGGAATGGTCAGTTCTTCCATTTAATAAATTAATTAAAAAAAAAAAAACAAACCCCAAAACAACAAGAAAAACAGGTCTTTGAATTAGATGAAGTGCCCCCCACATTCTGCAGTTTCTGTGGTTTTGTTTTGTTTCTCTTACAGTTTGATCACTCTTTTATATTGTCTTTTGATTGATTTGTCATCTACTGGCATCTGAAGTATGTTTTCAGCTCCTTTGTATAGATTTAATCTTGCAATGGAAATCAGATTTGATTGATGCTAAAAATCATCGCTCTTTCAAGAACAGCTTTAAGCTTTTTAGCTTTAGATATTTTTTGTTATTCTTTTAACTTACAATAAATTTAAGTATTTTTGCAAGGAAGACAGACTCTGCTAAATGTGTATAATAAGTTATTCTCTGGAAGCACAACAGTACATTTTTTTGCATTCAACGTGTGAGACAAAAATGAATTTAAAGTGATTCCATTATTCTCTCTCCCTCTTACAAACAAACACTTCAATACAAATATTATTAGTATAAATATCCACAGTGCTAGAGACTTTTCTGCTTGACATATGATACATACTAATGTACAATATGTTATAAAACCAACCAATAATTTAAGAAAAGAAAAATCTGACAATGAAAGCAGTTTTGTTTTTTTTTTTCCAAACCCAGATGCAGTTGCACTTCCTTGATATTATGAATTACTAATAAATAATTACTTTTTGAAATTTTCCACATCAGCTACACAATCTGGAAATAATTACTCTGGTTTTGTTTTTTTTTTTCCCCCCCTAGACTTGTCAGAGAAAGTCCTAATTACGACTTGGCTGGAATTTGGATACATCTTATAATAATTTTTTGTTTGTTTGTTTTATTATCTTTTTTTAAATATAACTACAATGTTTTATAACATTATTATTTTTTTTCATTTGGAAAGGAAAAGGTTTATTTATTTCCCTCTTACTTATTGACAAACAGCCTTTTTCTAAAAGGATCTGCTTCTCTTTGATGGAATCTGAGCTGCCAGCCTGAAAGGATCCCCAGAGTTGCTCTGCAAGAGACCCAATATCTATGACGTACAAAAATGTACAGTATTTAATTCTAATGAGTTAAGGGATCTAGCTTTTTTCTCTGTCTAATCCTTAGCACTGTTAAAGTCTCCTCCTGAATAGCACGATGATTTACAGACTTTCTGCAAATGATAAACAAGAGTTGTACACAAGCCTTTGTGTTTTCTCTGTTCTTCTTATCTGTTTTTCTCTAGTTCATCTCTCCCTCTGCCCTTATTAACATTCACAATAAAAAGAGGCAGAATATTCTGATCAGTTTTTGCAATCGAACACACTTTAATCATGTGATTTCTCATATACCTCTTGTAACCTGGGATTTCAAAGAAGCAAATAGCTCTAAACTCTAATTCACTGTGCTTGAACAAAGTGAGATTTTTTTGTTTAATTCACCATAAGGGAGCAGGTACGGAAAAATAGATGTTGTTTGACTTGTATAGACTTAAGAGATGAGGTATGCTCAGTGTAGCACTAAAGGTTTTTTATCTGACTCCAAAGATTTTTTTTTTCCTTTATTGCTTAGCTCCAGAGCTGAGCACTGAAAAAATGTGATACAGTAAATGAATCGGGTAGGTAAGATACAGGAAAAACTTGCAACTTTTATAATCCTGTTAGCTGCTGAAGCTTGAAAAGTGGACCCCAACTTTTCCTACCTCAGATAATCTCCAGAGAGCATCTTAGCACGTATTGTACCATAACACATGACTAAGTCATGCTGTACTGATGAAGGAAACTTTACTAAACAGGGAACAATTTCACCAGGTAAAACTTATTTTGAAGAGCGTAAGGTTTTCTGAAATTGCTTAGTAAATTTGTATGAGACAGTCTGCGTGTCTGTCTAACACTCATGCTTATAATCCTGTATTCAGAAACAAATTAAGACTTCACTTTCTGCCCCAGAAAAACAACAAATAACATATTTTAGAAATATTTTCATTAATTTCTGTGATTTCATGTTCATATAATTTACTATTTATGGCTATTGTTTATTAATAACAATACCTAGTCAGGTATTGATCAGGTATTTCTGAAAACACCTACAAATAGTATTTTCCTGTCCTAATTTTAACAGAAATATTTATTACAGTGTGTACTAGAAGGTTATTGAATTTGCTTCACCATTTGCTGATATCTTGTTTAAAAAATACTAAACATATGTCATCAGATGTGAAAATTCCTATATTTCAAGTATCTTACCGTAAAATGCACAGAGCAAATAATTAGAATAAACTTCTGAACAACTCCCTTAGTCTGAAAAGTATTGACTACACTAGAAGGAAATCTGAGCTGGTTTGTGCCTGATCCACTCACTGAAAAAGAGTGCTTGGCTTGCAACAAGGTTTTATGTAATTAATCTGGCTCTATTTGACATTGTTCTCAAGAGCTTTGAGCTACATGGTCTTTTACTTAGATGTTTGTTGGCTCAAATGTTTGTAACTGCTGAACTAGTGCCATGTGAGAGGAAAACAACCAGCACAGGTGAGAAAGTCATGGTAATGGGAATCTTGCTACTGAAGTCTTATATGGAGGTTTTATAGTTTGGAGCCGTGTCTCCAGAAAGCTCTAATATTATAACACAGAATTTGTATGGAAACTTGCACAGGAGACACAGACAGTGGGTATTTATTCTGAAAATGCTCTGATGTAGTAATCATCTGAAGATGCTGATTCAAATCAAAGGAAATTATATTCTAGGCTTCATAAATGCTACTTCACTGTTATTTAATTAGCATTAACTTTTGTCAACAAAAGTGTTCCAGCATGTATAGATGAGCTCAACATAATTTTGAGTGTTTCTCGTAATTTTATTCAGTTAGTTATTTGTAAGGTGTATTTGATTTTGTTGAATAATCAAGTAATCTCAAAATAGACTTGACCTCCTAACAAAAGCCAGGATGCAGGGACAAAAGATTGTTTTCTTTCGTAGTGTTGGCATTTCCCACAATGAAGTGTCAAAGAATAAGAGCCAGACTCCTTTAAAGACAGAATTACTGCGAATTCCATGTGATTCCACTATTTGTTTACTTCCAAGTAACATTTCAGAAAGCTTAAACTGAAATATTAATATGTATGAAAAACATGGGTAAGATTTTTTAGAAGGCAAAACCCTAAAGCTTGTGGCAGAGTTCTGGTGTTAAAAAAAAAAAGAAAAAGAAAAAAAGCAGAAGTGGCTACAAGGTTGTGCTACAGAGGAAGAGTTCTAAAATATTGCCTGGGGCTGCATGAATGGTTTTAGGAAAACCAAAGCTCAGCTAAACTCAAGACTTGCCAAGGGACTTAAAGGTAAGAAAAAGAGCTACTATTGTCACTTTAACTGTGACAAGCTGAACAAGGAAAACATGTGGCTATTGATGCATGAGAGGGGGTGGGAGGTGATTTAGTAGCAATGGACACAGATAAGGCTGAGATCACAGAACAAGCTGAGATTCTCCTATCTTATTTGTGCTATATACTTATTCCATTTTTTGATACCTCATTGTATATCTTAAAATACCAGGAGATAGAAGACTCTAAATTATAGCCAGGTTTAGAAACCTGATGTCAGGTGAAAGTGCAAAATGAGTCAGGGAAAAAGGTGTAAATTAGCAAAAATTAAGTGTCCTGCTAATTCCAGGTGAGAGTGAACACCTGTGGAAGGGAGGAGCTTCTGCACTTGTGCTCTACTCCTGCCTCTGGCACAAGTGGATGCAGAGGGGTGGTGTTTCACCAGCTTTTCTTTTGCTGCTTTCTATGGAAAGGCAACTCTGCCTGTGCTGCCTCCTGCTGCAGGTGAAAGCTCAGTTTCAGGTTCTGCACAGATTGGCTACAATAATTTTGCTTATTGATGTTAAATCCATTATGTAACTGCATGTTACAGCTTTGATGACAAACTTGGGGGGGGTTTTTTGTTTGTTTGTTTAATTTAAAGACAATTCAAGGCTTAAACTCTTGGTTTTGTGTTTCTAACACTTCAGTTTGTATCTCATTGTATCTCAAAATATAGATTAGGAAACGTATGTATACTTGTCTTCATGCTTATACAGGTTTTATTTTTCCTTTTTTGTTCAAACATTAGAAGTAACGAACGTTACATCAGCTGGTATATTTAAGAATGCTTACTGATAAAAATGAGACTGTATCACAAGCTCATTATATAAGCATATATATATATTTTTAATTGATTTAAAAGACTATCTTCATAGTCTTGTAAGAGCACTCAAAGAGTACAGGGCTAAATTCCCCTAGGACTCCTAGTACTATGTCAAGCAGCGAGAATCACCACTAGGTATTGCGTGCATTAGGCAGATTTGAACGGCATGTTGGTATCACAGTCTCTGGTGATCTGACAGCTTACAAAGAAATTTTAAAACTGTACTTTTTTGTTTTCTTTCTCTTCCTGCTCACCTTTTCCTCCTTAAAGAACTTCCTCACAGAACTCAGCCTTTGCAAAGATGGCATTTTGCAGTGATTTCTAGTGCTTTTTAGCCTGGCAGGAGGTTACTTCCGTCCAATGCTGTAATTGAATTTGTAACTTCCATGTAACTGAGATTTGGATTTATTAGTCTGGTCTGATGAACCTTTCAACAGCATAGTATTAAGTAAAATATGATTCTAGCAAAATAAATATTTAGCTCCCAAGAAATTGTGAACAAATTTTATAATTTGAAAGTAAAACAAAAACAGAACCCCAAGGGTTTATGCTTTGCATAGCATTTGGTTCCTAAGATATCATTTAAAACCTTTGAAGTCTCAAACAGTCTTTGGGACTTGGGGAATTACAACGATGACTGGTTTCTTTCAACATGAAAAGCATTAGAGAACAATGTCTTTTTTGTTCAGGGAAACTATCACAGTTGTTCTGTAATTTTGTTATTCCTAGTTGTTTTAAGAAAAAATGCACAATCAAGATTTGTAGCTTGATTAGTGCTACTTTTCAATTAGGAGGGGGACATATTTCAAAAGTGAGGGATTTATTTATTTATTTTTTAATCCAGCAGATGACAATGGAAAG
>VWYH01010167.1:0-57148 GCA_013399365.1 Pampusana beccarii | reverse complement strand
TGGTTGGTTTTTGTTGTTGTTTTTTAAGATTAAACTCTTTAAAGAAATATATAGTTGAAAAAATGTCTAAACATTCAGTACTAGTGGAAAAATGTAAATGTTATGGATGTAGAGTTTATTGAATATTCTACCATACTTTCCTTTAATAAGTACTTTACTGGTAATATATCAAGGAATATATAATGCACTTTGCAGCTCAGCATGGATTTTCAACTTAATGGCTTTCCTCTGGTTATGAGGCTGTCTATTTCAGAAAATATTTGTTTAGAAGCGTAATAATTTCTTGGGTTTTAGTTCATTTTTGAGTTCCTATATGGGACTGAAGTATATGAGAAACTTCAATTAAATATGTAAGGAGAGATGGAATACCCCTCATGCTGTTTCCAGGTTATTCAAATGCATTTACCAAGTAAGGCTTTTTATTTAGGTTATTTTCACAACATAAATGTAATTGTAGCATGTTACAATGGCTTTTCCTTGAACAACAACATACATATTCATTTAGATAATCTTCTGCAGAGACTCATGTGAAATGAGAGAGGAGTCTTCAGAGCATATCTAACTCCTGAGCAAATGCAAAGTGCTGGACCTCAGTTCTGCACCAATAAAAATCTAAATTGCAGTCACTTAAAGTATACAACATTTTTTATTCAAACAATATCTAATATATAAAACTACTTGAATCTTCAAACAGATCTTGTCACGTCTTTAAGATGAGTACAGGGATGGAAGGGATGTTTGGAGTACCACTCTAAGGAGTCCCTTACCAGACTTCCATCAGGTGCCACCAGTAGATATGTCCATTCTTCTGGCACGTTGGCAAACTGGGACTTATGACAAATTAAATATGCTGCAGCAGACTCTAGGTGAGCTCTTAAGATATTTGGGTTCCACTGAGTGGGAAAGAAAGCAATTTTGTTCTTGGCTTTCAGTGGAGGTTCAAATGGGAGATTACCTGTGAAGTAGTATGACTGAACTTTGCATTCTGTACCTCTGTTTTTTTTAAAAACTTAGATAAAATGCTGTGTTTCCTGGCAGAAAAAGCAGGAGAGCTACCTTTGATATAGAAATGGCTATGTAAATGGGAGAAATTACACTAAGCTCAGTTTTAGAGGTAATTTTGATTTTAAACATGTAGTTAAGTCTGAATTGCTAATTTTAAAATCCAGCAGTAAAGGGATGTCTTTGCCATGGCCTGAGTCAGATGGGGAGTATTTGCAAACCCCAGCCAGTTCTGCAGTTGGGAGTCACCCCCATGGCTCCAGGGAGGATGCCCTGCAGAGGGCCTCTGGAGGACACAGATGTTTTTATGGGGTCATCCAGAGACCTCTGCAGGAGGACCTGCTGTGAAGCACTTGAGGCTTTCTTGGCAAAAGTATTAAGTACATGCAATGACTGTGATCTGCCTTTCTTATGTGGAAAGGTGTGAGTCAGAACAGTCTTAAGCATATCGAGAATTGGGTATTAATTGAGAGCTCTGCTTTTAGAAGTACATACCTAAGAGGAAACAAAAATTCTTTTTAGAATTTGTCATTAAGGTTTTGTTCATTTTGTCTTTTGACACTAGGTTCATGTTTTGTCATGCTTTAAATAGCTATCACTTCTCATTTTCTCATAATAGTAGCTGTCAAATCTCTGTTGTTAACATTTTTACTATACATTTAGAAAGTGAGACAACAGTTTAAAATAGAGCTTGCTTTCCTGCAGGTGGCAGCAGGAGCAATCCTCTATTGTCAATGCATGCGGATTCTCTTTGAACATGCTTATTGGTTTCTCTAACAATATTGTCATGAATTTCATAGACTGATCCAGCCTTTCACATTTACCAAATAAGAGGCAATTAAAATGTTCTTACGAACAACAGGGATAAGCTTTCAGAGTCTGGAGCATTTGTGGCCTAGAAACAGGGAGACGAGTTATTAATGAAATGAATCATTAGTCAGTAGTTTCCAATTAAATTTAAAAGGAGTTCTCTGAAGGGTTCTATAGGTAATAGGATATGAAGTGACTTTTATTGACTTATCAAGAAAAATGCAAGTTGCTTTAGTGGAGAATTAGCTTAATGAAATAATTAAATTTGTAAATATACCTCTCCAGAGTTAGTTTGCATTAACATTCTATTTTAATTTCTGTTCCCACAGTTAATGGTGCTCTACAAAGCTGATGCGCTTACTATCATGACACTCTAATGGTCAAGTTCCAGCCTGGGTTGTGGTGTTGTATTTCACCAAAGGAATTTTCCCCTCAGCTTTCAAGTGGAGACTAAGTATTGCTCGTCTTAGTTCAGTCACATCAATTACTGAAATAAGTGGGCTGGCTGCTGAGGCTTCTAATTTCACCATTGCATATAAAAAGTCTTTAAGAAGTCTCCTACACAAACTGAAAGAATCAGGATGTGGCCCAGAGGATCTGTCCTCAGGAAAAAAATGAGCGAGATTTAACTCTCTTCTGCAGGTAGCACTGCTGTTTGTTGATCACATTCATATTTCATGTGATGCAACAATTTCAGAATGTTATAGATAAAAGATTACAACACTTGGTGCTGATAATTCATTATTAGTAATAAGTCAAAGCAGAATCTAGTTCATAGTGTTAAAGAGCTGTACAACAGAGACACCTTAGAGGAAGAATTAATTAATGTGTCCTTACCTCTTTTTTTAGTAGCATACACTACTTTCATTTCAACTGCATTTTGCCATCATATTGCACAGAATTCCTTAGGAATATTTTTTCTACTCCTTTCAAAGAGTGTTCATGATAGTGTGGTACTGTATAATGAAGAAAGTTCTCTAAAAGAAAATGTTCACATTCTGATTGTCTTTTTGAGAGTGCTGTAAAAAGAAACTGACTTAAAAATCTTTTGAGGCAAAATAAAGTTGTGTCTTGTGGCCAATAAGGCAGTGCATATTAAATGAACATTCATATAAACTCTTCATTTGGAGAACTGAGTTGTTCTGTGCATAGTGGTTTATATCTCAGTTTCCTAGTTCAGGTTTGGTTTCTGCACTGTCTATCATACTGAAGATGAATCATTACCTTAAAAAAGGCCATGTGAATGATTTGTTGATGGAAGAAGTTATTCTGAGGATTTATGGAATACGATTGGATTTTACATTTTAGCTAAGTCTTATGAGAATAAATGTATTTTGTGATCACAGGTAATTACAGAAACCAGCAGAACACCAGAAACTGCCATTTGCCCTCTCAGCTCTGAGAATCAAAATTTCCAACTCAAGGCACTGTACAAAAAATGGTTTTGCTGATGAATTTGAACAGAACTACAGCAGAGTCCTGCAGCCAGATAGGTTAATCAGAAAAAATGTTATTACCTTTTTCCCCAAGGATGTCATTAATTTAATGCTGCCAAGCTATCATTAGTGCTGTGTGAAATGACTAATTTTCCCTCAGGAGGCGTTCACATACGAGGCACGGGGTTTTCTGTAAGTGCTCCCAAGCCCGTGTGAATCATAGGTGAGAATTTTGCTACAAGTGTTAGGAAAAGCTGCATACGGATTGTTACTTTTGCTTTCAGTGCTGTGACCTTTGAAGCACTTCATGCGGTATCAGAATTAAACCCTCAAGATTAACTTGAAAGAATAAACCACCTTTACATCTCCAAAAATTCTAGCTCTTTCTTGTCTTTCTTGTTCAGCTTCTACTTCCACCTGTGTAACACTAGCTCTCAGAAGACCCTACGTCTCTTTTGTGTTCAAGTTGAGGACGACTTTTTTTTTTTTAAGGCAAAAAACCCCCCCAAAAGTAAACATGAGGTGATTATTTTTTTCACTAGAAGGCAGAATTCTGTGCCCAAAGAATAAATTTTTTATTCTTGTTTTTCAGCATTATTATACTGCTGTTTCTCCACATACTGTATACAGAGTACATGCATACACATATAGTTCGTGTATATTTATTTTTAAAGTTTCATCACAATAAAAATTCAAGTCCTGCAGCTGAACTAGTAGACTAATGCCAATGAGGAGCTATCCAGAGAGGATTCAAGACACTTATTTGCAGAGGAAGGTCGAAAGAATCCAATGCTAACTTCCATTCTCAAAACTTCGTTTTAAAAAAGATAAATAAATAAATAATCCCAACAAAATCAAGTCACAAAATTCACTTTGCATATCAGCAGCAAATAACTTGGAGAGAAAAAGAAAAAATGTGGTCTAAAATGAGACCAATTACCTGAAAACATCTAGGATTGACTCTACCCATTGTCATCAACATGGTTTGTTGAAGATGTTAGTTATATGTCCTTTTAAGGGCAAAGTGGCTTGTAACAGGACAGAAACCTGTTGGGCTGGTGGTGTATGCTTTTTGGTTTGGTGTGGCTTTTTGGTGTTTTGTTTTTCAGACAAACTTAACTCTGTTGAGATGACTTTGCAGTGTTTGTCTGTTTTATTCTATCTGCAGGTAGTGCAAAGGCCATGCAGCAATGATTTGGGTGTATGCCGTTAGATGTTAGTAGGAACATGTTTACCTTATCTTGCTACTTATCTAGAACATCTGGCAGTAAAAACAGCCATTGTGCTCTCAGTCTCCAAATTATCTGACACTGTTTTTGAGAAATGGGTTGACTCATAAACTCGAGCAATTTCATTCTTTGCCAGGAGACCCGGCTTTATGACATTTGGCAAGTTAGTTCAACATCTTATTCCTCTCAGCCTCTTCTCCAAAAGATTTTAAAAGGGAGGTATTGTAACCTGTGTGCTTGATATTTAAGCCAAACAGCTCCTGGACGGTAACTACATCCTCACAGAATGTAGGTATAAGAAGTCAAAAATAATATTTAAACTCATATATGGTCACGTCTTCTCTAGCTCTTGCATATTTAACTCACATGGACAAAGAGATACAAGTTTGTCATTACCCACAGTGCCTCATCCCAACCCCTTCATTCCCACAAAGCCCATCTTAAGTGTAGGTAAGTTACTTTTACCTCCTCCTTGTCCTAAAGTAATTCCTGTAAAATTTTACCTTTCCTAGAGACAATGACTGGATCAGCTTCTCTCCACCTGCCAGCATGTTAGGTCCTTAGCTGAGCAAGGAGGGTTTTGCAGTGTTGCATTTCCTCTGCCTGCAGGTCTTCTTGAAGATGTTGCCATGTTAGCACTCTGCCTTGGGGCTGATTAACAAGTGACGTCCTTAAGCCAACACAGCATCACCTCACCTTACTAAAGGTGTGGATTTTCAAATCCAGTAGAAATATATGTATGACTGCATGGTTTCAGGCATGATCTGGTGGGGTTCTTTTGGGAGCGAGGGGAATATTGTTGTTTTGGGTTTTTATTCTCTTCATCTTATCCTTTTTGTCTTGTAAAGCTTCCCCAATCTTCTTGTAATGGTCACTTCACAAAAAACAGTTGCAGAAGAATGGAAGGGTCACAATATAAACTGGCGAAATACGTGACAAAAAGTGCACCACAGTATTTGGAGACCTGTGGTAGCCCTGAAGCTGTGCTCCCAACCTAGAATTCTGCATCGTCCTCAAGTCCTGTTAAATGCCTTCTGGAGATTCAATGTGGGTAGATGACTTTGTGAACCAGGGACTGGAAGTCCATCCCGTTCTCATGGAGTTATAAAAAGAATAATATAATATTCAGGACAATCTAGATTAAGTCTAGTTCTGCTTGAAAGGACAAAGCTAACACTTTCAGTGAGAGACTGCCGGCACCACAAATATTGGGGAAATAAAGCACTGTGCAGCTTGAGTACAACTGGGTTTGGTGGGAGTCTTGCCAGTGATTCTCATAGAGCCAGGATGTGCATCTAATGTAAAGCTGATGTTTAGATATTCTTTAATTACCCCTAACACATGCTTCATGAAAAGACTAGTGACACAAATTAATATTAATTTAGCTGAGACTAGTTGTTTTTCAATACAATACTCCAAATTTATCACTAATGACCATAGTCATCAACTTTGGGGAACAGGAACAACAAAACCAACCCACACCTACAATATTCCTTTGGACTTCAGGTTAACAGAGAAAAGTTGTTTTACACAACCTTTAAAATTTCTGGCTTAATAGTATCTGACATTTATATTGCATTTCAGTTATTCTCTCCATACAGTTGTGTTCCTACTACAAAGCTGTAACTTCAAAACACTGATTTTTTTCAGTTATTTTTTTGTGAACAATAATGACAAAGATAACTACAGAAACAGGACAGAGGTACTAATTACATTATTAATGTAAATAGATTTTTTTTCCTCATTCCTGCTAAGTTCACAAAATTATAAAATAACCTCCTGCTGGTAAATACAGTTTGAGAGAAATCACATGTACATAACTGAATAATTGTAAGTACATTTTTAATCCCCCACTGTATTATTTTTTCAAAGGGCAGCTTATTAAACAATTTTCAATGACTGGATCAGCTTCTCTCAATAACTTCAAAACACTGATATTAAAAAAAAACAAAACAAAAAAAAAAAAAAAAAAAAAGCATTAGGTAGCTTAGGAAAAATAAGGTATATACTAGTCAAAGTTCAGCATGTTGAATAGAAATACTTTTGTCTTTTTAAGTGTGAACACATATGACATGGAATATGTAGTTGTAGGACCTGTGATCAGCATGAAGTAATTTCAAAAAAAATCTCATTTCCATGAAATTACATAAAGATAAAATATTTCACATAATTATGTTCCTATCTAAGTATACTTAAACAACTGCAATAACTAAACCAGGACTATTCAACGATGACTTTGAATAATCAACATTTCCCAAATTCTGAGTATCAGATTTTCAGCACCAAAGGACAGATTGTTGGCATTTCTCCTCACAGATTTGTTCCACATCTAGTAGCAGTACTGGACCATTTAATGCTGATATGACACTCCTGAGAAAGTGGCAAAGTGGAGATTAATGAAGTTTCAGAAATTTTGGATATGGGATTATGAATCCTGTGAAATCTTGTTGAAGTGCTGCTAGCAAACCCAGGCGCTGCTTTTGCTAGGATAACAGAGATGGAATTTTTTCTTCTGTCAGATACAAACTACTAGAAAAAGCAAAGATACTAAACTTATTAACAGTAAGAGCCAAGCTCCCCAAATTTTTCGAATGAGGTGAGTTCTGTTTGTAAGTTTGCTTTGAATAATTTCACATTATTAAAGTCTTTCGAATATTGCTATTCAAGTCACTTCTTATGTTGCTTGAATACCTTTCTCTAGAGTGACAGCTGCTTCTTGCAATTGTGTGTGTGATTTTTTATTTTTTTCCTGAAAAGAATCCAGGATGAAGCAGCAAACCTTTTGATTAAAGCCCTATTTAGCATAGTGGAAGAAAAAGGGCGCATGTGACAGCTGATTACCAGAGAGACTGAGGGCTCATAAAGCTGTAGAAAACCAGCCTGGAGAGAGGGAGTGGAGACCACTTACTCTTTCTGCTGGTACATGCAGAAAGCCAAGGGGAGTGGTAGTCCCCGATTTGGAAAGACTTGGGACCTGAGGAGCCTATGCACAACCCAGCCCTGGGGGTGGCTGGTCTGGTCTCTCCCAGCACTGCATGGGCAGGAGGGTGCTGCTGCCTTCACGCAGCCCTCCTTGAAGGAGGGAAGATGCTGGGGCTGTGCTGCTCCAGACCCTTCCTGTGGCTCCCACTGCCTTGCTGCCCCAAAGTTCGTGGGGTAGGGCAAGGGGGACACCTACCTCCTGCCTGCCCTCACTGACATTCCCACAGGTGGCCACAGGTCGCAGCAGCACCAAAGGATCACACTGATGATTAGTACCCACAGGGACCATACTACTAGTACGAAGTTAGTGAAGAGTTTGGAGGGAAGCCACATGAGGAGCAGCTCAAGTCACTGGGTTTTTTCAGCCTGGAGAAGAGGAGACTGAGGAGAGACCTCATGGTGGTCTACAGTTTGCTCACAGGGGGAAAAGGAGGGACAGGCACTGACCTCTTCTCTCTGGAGACCAATGAGAGAACCTGAGGGAATGGCAGGAAGATGTGCCAGGGGAGGTTTAGGTTGAACATTGGGAAAAGGTTCTTCACCCAGAGAGTGGTGGAGCACTGGAACAGGCTCCCCAGGGAGGCAGTCACAGCCCCAAGCTTGACACTATTCAAGAAGCAACTAGACAACACCCTCAGACACGTGGCGTGAATTTTGGGGTTGTCCTATGCAGGGACAGGAGCTGGACTCAATGATCCTTGTGGGTCCCTTCCAACTCAGGACATTCTGTGATTCTATACTGGGACTCATCAGGACAACGTCCATTTGCTTTCACCTAGTTGGAAACAAAAATATTTTTATATTTATTTTCTTGAACGGGAAAGAGATTTCTATATGCAAGAACCCCACTGCAATGGAAGGTTGCCTTTGGGACGGTCTCAACTTTTAAATCGTATTTACTATTAATAGAAGTCTTGTGGAAAGAGATTCCATCCACCAAGTCAGCCAGTGTGCATTTGATCAAAGGTGAGTGGTAGATTGCATGGTGGATTGTATATACCAGTGGAAGTAGCAAAGAGCATTGACATAACAGAAGATCAGATTTTTAAAAGTATGCTGTTCTTTCCTGTGACAATATTGCTTTCTGTTCGGTAGCGATAGTTCCTACGTTATTGAAGCATTAGGAGACTTAAACCGCTGTATAGAATTTCTGTATGTTAAGAGATACTGTTAATAAAGAATCCTAGAAGGTGGGTCAGTGCGAATTTAAATAATTAATTATATTTAATGACAGACACCACTAAACATCTTTGTTCTGTAGAATTTTGGTCATTTATCTTGAAAATATAAATTGACTCCCAGGATATGATATTGGAAGGTAAGCACACCTGGGGATCAAACTGAAAGGCTTAGACTTCTTTATTCAAAACCAGCCTTTGGAAAACAACAAAAGCATTGCTAAATCAAGCCATAGGTCAGTAATGACACTTCTGTCTGTATTTTTAGCAGTGTAGATGGCACTGATTACCATGCAAAATATGAAATTGTATGGTGTATCTGTTATATGTAGTAGTTATCAATGATCTCACTAGATTGTGAATGCCACAAATTTTACATGCTAAGGTAAAACTGGAGTTCTTTACAGGTTTTCTTCCTCAGGGAGGATGACACTGTGGGTAACTACCCATTAAAAAGTTTATCATAAACAGGCTAACTGCCTGTGAAATATTACTGGGAGCATACTAAACAAATCGGGTGTTGTATAGGTGCTACCTTGTGAAAACCTTGGCGCTAATGTCATCTGATAAATGCCCCCGTAGCTTGCCGATTTCCAGTCACAGGCAATGAAAGCACACTGCTTGGTTCAGAGACAAACACTGCAGATCCAACAATATTTTATCTTAATTTAAACCTTAATCCATTTAAATAGAATCTGCACTGTAATAGTAGTGTTAAATCACAGAAACGGGAACAGTGTTAACAGCAGGACATTATCTTTTATTGAGGGCAAGCAGCAGGGTTGCTGCTAATGAGGACATCATCAATTTATCAGTTAAAGGTCAATCTAAAAGGATTTGTGCCCTCTGCCCGAACCCCACCCCACATGTTTTTTGCTCTATACTATCACTGTCTGGACCCTGAATCATTTTTATCAATCATTCTGTGCTATGGCAGGAGACATCTTAATGCAATGTCTGCATAATGTTTACAAGAAGTACGTATTTGCCTAATGGGGAAATTCTGCTTTCCTCCTCACCATTTACCAAGTTGCTAAAATATTTCCTGCTACCTTTCTATTTCAAATATTAGTTTAATATTTTTATGTCCTGCCATTTTTCCTTAAGTTGATGGTTGTATTTAAACCTTAATATGAAATAAATCTTTGATGGTATACATTTCTTGGTGACAGATATGTTTTACTGGAATAAATCTTGGAAAAGGATTCAGTATCCTTCACATAAAAGGTGGCTATCAAAGACAAGAGCTTCTTAATTTAATATTGAAAATTACTGGTGCATATCTTCAAAAAGGCTTCTTGATTGCAAAATATGAAATAAGAAAGATATAACTCATGGCTTGCAGTGGTATTTTAAAGATTAGAGCAATTGAATCACAACTTATTCCACAGTGAAATCAAATTTAGATTTTATCATAAGAATTTAATTATTTTGCCCCCCTCTCAAGCTTTTATCATATATTAGCAACAACATGGCGACCAGAAAGCAATTTGATATTTCTTTATTGGAGCTGTTAAACTCACATGATCTCCTTTCATAGTTCATGCTGTCTAGTGTAGTTTTACATTTGCCAAGGAATGAGACCTTGAGAATCAACTAAAAGAAACAGCATGCTCCCTTGCACCTAATTGGGAAAATGTTGTTCTGTTCAAAGTTGCAACTCAGCTAGTTACATTTAATTTCATTATCTCTGGACATGAGGTACTTGCTAATGTGATACTTTTGCTTTTCCTATTTTTGTAATTTGTTTTAATCCATTAGAACTGTAAGTCTTCATGTTGATTCCTGTCACACTTTTTTTTTGTTGTTTTCTTTTTAACTTTATTATATATGGATTTGTAGTTTAGAGACAGCAATTTTAAAACTCTGACAAGAAGATTGTAAGTTATTTTGCCAACCATTCAAAATGTTCTTCGGTCTAAAGAAAGTTTAAGACTTTTGCACAGAAATTCCAAAGTGCAGAAAATCCAGTATTTAGGACTGTAGCTTTAGGATGAGGCCACATTTGCAGGCAGACTTGCACTGTTTTAATTTTATGAATACCGTGATTGTAGCCAGGAGTCCCTCTGAATGACAGCACCCCCATTCTGTCAGGTTGTATACAAGATCTGAGTTACAAATTTCAAAGACGACAGAATTTGTTCAAGTAATGTGGCAGAGAGACATGGGATAACAGGCAACTACCATGAAACAAGAAGACAGTAGTGGTCATGACGATAAATACTAGTCTCAGCATGTGTTGTTAAATTATTATGTTTCTAAACTAATTTACTTAGTGGATAATCTTAAACAGGTTAAAAATGGATGATATATTGATTTTGCTTAATCTTCTAAGGAATCAATTTAACCTAGGCTGCTGTTTCAGGTTTAAAATAGTTCAAGAGTGTCTACACAGGAGTTTTGCACCATGTTAACTAAATTAACCTTGAACCAATTTAATTTGGGCTGTTACAATGTTTTGGACAGGAAACAGTGTATAAAATACTTGAAAGTAAGAAAAAAGTGCTTCTAATCCCAAATTAATGATCAGACTCTGCCTCTGGTTACTCGAATGTCAGGCTCCATTAAAATTAGTAGGATTACATTACATGTGGGCAAACGAACTTCAGGCAAAGCTTTGCTTTATTGAAAAGCACCATTTTTTGAGGTGTAACTTCATCCAGATGATAGGTGATGAGTGAAGGCTTTAAGTTTTTTATACGTAGATAGATATTCAATTTAACGCTCCCAGACTTCTAGGTTGGTATCAGTAAATTCCACAGGGTGAGGGGAAAAAAATAAATGTAATGATTTGCTATGTGTTTATAGTCCAATTTGGGCTGCTTCTTGGCTCTTCTTTTAATATTTAGGTAGACAGTTTATTTTGTTTCTCAAAAGTAGTACAGTGGCCCTGAATCTGCCTTGCTTCTATCATCTCTTCTGAAGAACACGTAGGTGCACTGACAGATCTTAGGCAACCTCCACTCCAGGTCCAGCTTGTGTGCTGTCTCATGGACTGGAATGCAGCCCTGATGTAACCAGTCAGCACTGGGTGTTGTACCACTCAGTGAGCACCCCCCTCTTGGGACACGTTCATTGAAGCTTGGTGCCAATTTCTTTCAGAAAAGAGACCTGTTGTCTAAAAACATCCTAGTTTAGAACAGAGTCCTTCACATTCTCTCTCTGTTATTTATTTCTAGCCACAAAACTCTAAAGAACAAGCTTACTTTCTTGCTCCTGCCTAAGGGAAGGATATTCCACAACAGTCTGGTGTCTAATCTTAAAAGATGTATACATGTAGCTGGGTAGCTAGCATCTCTCGGGAGCTTTGACACATGGTGGCACATGACATGGTACCTTAATGCTGAATTTGTTCTCAGGCATACTGATGCCCATGTAAGAATGTGTAGTTGGATATATACCTTGTACAAATGCAGGACTCCAACTTCTTAAATATATTGGTGGTATTGTAGAAATGGCATGTAGAGATTTCATGTTTTACTTGTTTGTTTCTTTATTTTTGTAGTTGTTGTTTGTTTTTTCCTTTTGTGCAAGGCCAGGAGCATAAGTGCTGCTTGCTAAATCTTAACGATAATAAAGATCAGTACACATAACTATATTTATTGATGTTTGTAAACAAAAATACAAAATGTTATCTCAACTGCTGTAAAAAGTGTTGATGAGGCCCATTTAATTCATGGATACTGCTGATATTTTAATTCAGTGGTAGCGTTGGGATGAAAGAAGTATATATCTCTTTGAATTTACGTTTGCAGCAAAATGAGAGCCACTAGAAATATGGTTTAAGAGCAAGTTTACTGCTAGTTTACAATAGCAGAATCCCTATTTCACTTGATCCATAATGAGAAAAGCCTCTATATTAAAATTCAATCCTATAGTTTATAGTTTGTCACAAATGTGGGAAAAATAATATTGCAGAGAAAATTGTGTGCTAGTGTCCATATAGGCACAAAACTATAGAATAAATGAGTGTAGCAGGCTTGGTTTTAACTTAACAGTTTTAGATAATCCACTGTGTCAGGTCTCATTGGGAATATTTCTCACCTGAATGACCCAAACATGGAAAAAGGGCAAAAATTCATAGATACTGAGGTCAAAAGGATGAGTTTCCTTTTAGACTCCTTCTTAGCTCCGACCCCCCAAAAGGTACTTCCTTTGTTAAGGAGCAAGTGAAATGACTTGAAATAACATTGTTACAGTGGTCTTTTTTTTTTTTTTTCCAATTATGTTTCCATATCTGGAAACAAAGTGTCATGCATCTTCTCCAACTGACAAAACGGAGAACAACTTAAATCTTACCTTTCAAAAATAAAGGTCAAATGAGAGGGAGAGATAAAGTATTTGTTGAAGTATTAGCAAATAGTTTAAACTTTCCAAGCTGCTTTAGAGGCACACAAATGTTAATCCATATGGGCAAAATTCTACTGTCAAAAATCACACATGCTATTTTCTGAAAATTAATTTAAAGTAAATATGTTATGGGCCAGAATGTCTAATTGATGCTCTGTGGGCTTTTTTCCATGTTCTAAAATATGTTTTGCTCCACACTTGCTGCAGATGGTCAAGCTTCAAAATGGCTTGGTTTGGCCAGCAAGTGGTCTCCCAACCACCATTTACTTTCTCTTTGTCTCAAGTGGCATGACATGTACCCCTGGAATGAGCTCTTCCTGGCTGCAATGTACACATATTTCACTTGTACTTTTTCTTTCTTTTTTCATCCATCACTCAGTGAGTTGATGTGCTTTAAATTTAGTGGGGGAAATTAGTGTAGTTACTGATGATGGTACAAACTGAGTGTAAAATTCCTTATGCAAGTTTGAACTGGTATAAACAAGGATACAAAGTTCACCAGTGAATCAGATTCCTGGTTTGAGGCAGTGGGATGGGGCTCAATTACCAGGTCTCTGCCTTAATCTTACCAGTTATGCTGGCCTCTTTCATGAGTAATACAAGTCATTTTAATCCCCTTTTGCCACAGCTAGATGAGGGTGGTTCACGAAAGGTGATTTCCAATACTTACAGTGCCTGGTTTGAGATTTTTTAAAACACAGATAAGTTCCTCAGGGACCTTGTGCATCTTACATTCAGCAGCAATAAGAACAGCTGATTGGGTTATTGCATTTCATCTCCCACAGCTTTATAGAAGTGTTTGTCATGCTAATAACTATAGCTCAGAGTTTGTCATATTTTACACCCTTTTTTGTCTCATCTAATGGCAGTAGCTGTTGTGAATCAGTTTGGGCCACGCCATAAGGCAAGTTGAAACCACAATATTCCATGCTGCTGAACTAAATTTTAGGTATCTGTTTTCACAAAGTTTCTTCAGCCCTAAGTCAGTAAACTCCAGGACTATGCAAATAAGCCATTGGGTGGCAGCTGAACTCAGCACTGGAAAAGTAGTTCCATCATAGCTTAACATAAAAAGGAAATTACCTCTTCTTCTTCCCACTTCCCTGAAATGAGAGCGTGAAATATTTTTCTTCTGCATATAAAATAATAATTTTAGGTTATTTTTTGGGAAAAGAAACCACCCTTATTATCTTCCTTTCTCTTCCCTCCTCAGAAATCCAAAGCCCCAGAAAGAGACGAACAGGCCTGTGGCCTCTCCTCATTGCTTTGCAATTGGCCTTTGGCATCCAACACTGGAAGCTAAACTCACTTTCACCCTCTGCCTGACAGGTTCTAAGCTGGTCTCTTCCCCCACCCCTGCCTGGAGGGGCTCCCCTGGCCACTGACATCCCAGCTACTCTCCTCCTGCCGCTGTTAATTGGTCTAGCTGACATTCATTTCTCTGCAGCACAAAATTTCACAGGGAATGTAAACCAGAAACCCCATAGCTTGTAACTTGCTTCTCAAGTGAATATCCTACTCACCGGAGTAAGTGATGTTGGAGTAAATTATGCAGCATTTAAATGAACAGTTGCAGTTGGGGACTGTGCAGGGTACCAATTTCACCCTTCTGTTTAAAGATAAAACCCTTTTCATCAGGTATAAATTTCATCCCCTTAGATTAACAGCACCATTCCACTGTCTTTTGGGGAAAGATACTCGTTTTAGGCAAGCTCCATCTCTCTGTAGCTCTACATTCTGCACATAATACATTAGAAAAGGACAATTAAAAAAGCTGGCATACTAGATGAAAGGGCAGCTCTCTGCCCCCTTTTCCAATACAAGAATGCAGGGTAAAGGTATTTTCCTGGAAACAGAATATATGAGTTTAATCTACTGAGGGAAAAGAAGGAATTGAATTAATATTTTCCATATTTCTCTACTGAATTTCAATGTGTGAATGCATTAGCCGATCCATTCCAAACACATCAGGGTTATAGCTCATGCGTGAGCCATCTGTGTGATACATGTGCAATTTGTTCATAGCTTCCCAGATGTATTACAGCCACTGCACAAATAGCTGAAGCCTGGGGAGCAGATCTGCACTTGTACATCCATATGATCTTTACATGCCTGTTGAGTGTTTGACTGAGATTTATGGAATTAATTCAGTCAGAGTTACGGCCTGTATGGTATCCCATAGGGAAAGACTGAGGCTGCAACTCAGATAAAACTTTCCCAAGATAAANAAAAAAAAAAAAAGTGCTCAGAAAAACAAAACAAACACCCCCACAACAACAAAAAAATCTGCTGACCTTGTTGTTTGAGCAAATTTGCACCTCCTAGTGTGGCTTCTCAGAACCCAATTGGTAGCCCCTGACCCTCCACGTTTCTTAAATGACTTGACTCAGTTCTGTGATTCCATCTAATGACTGTACCACAAAAGATAGGTACTATTAGGTTATGGAGATTATAGAGAAGAGAGAAACTGATAAAATGCTACATACTGTACAAAGGGAGTTGCTATTGCATTTGAGGAAAAATTTGAAAGCAACGAAGGGGAAAAACACCTCTTTGGTGAACTAAAAACTTACTGCATTTTAAGAATTCTCATTCAAGCCTAAACTCAGGGAATCAGAAAATAGCTAGAGAGCTACAATGGTAGGAACGTTTAAAATAATTCAATTTGAATTGAATTCATTTCTGGCAAGTTCAATATTCCATGTTTCAAACTTTTCACACATTTTAGGGTATTTTCTTCTTCCAGTAGGGAGTAACTGATTCAATCAGTTCTGTTCTGTGCATTTCTGAAATTGTTGTGGTTTGGAAATAATACATTGCATTTGTATGACAGCTTCTAAATGAGACTAAAAAGAAATGAAAGGTCTGCAGGGTTGCCTTGGGCACCTACGGAGGCTGGATGATTAAGTGAAACTGAATAATACGTAGTGAATAATACACTCGAAGAATTTTTATCCTTTTTTCCCCCTCTACTATTAGAGTGACTGCAATCAAATCACGATTTGTACAAGTTTGTTGTTCATCTTGGTCGGCTTATTCTTAGCAATAAGATGGTTATTTTTGTTTTATGGACAGATTGTAGTTGCTACTGTAGCACACAGAAATCTTCTCTACCGATAGTTGTTAGGAATTGATCACCTAGGCCTGTGTTGCAATCCATTTTGACTAGATACGACTTAGGACAGATAGTAATTTAAAATAAATAAATAAATAAATAAAATGCCTTTGTAGAACCTACAGGATTATGTAGTGTCACATATTTACCAAACTGAGCAATACAAACATCAGTATCTTCAGATAGAAATGTATTCCAATTGTGTGATCAGAAGTTCTCCAGCTTCAGCATTTTTGTTTATGATTTTGTGCATACAAGTTTCTCGGTTGTGACTGTGGCCCAAAGCATTTGCCCTGTGACTGGAGAAGACGAATGAGATGTTCTTTGGTTCATACCCTTGGCTGGATAATGGAAGTAAACTGTCTAGAAGCACCAGCAGTATCCCCTTTCTTTATGTAGATCAGTAAAACTTGGCAACTCAGATAAAAGCAGCAGTAGGGGCTCAGAAAGAGTTAGCAGTGAAACTATTAAAAAAAATTCTGATCCGATTTAAAATTAGATTTGATCTATTAAAGGTGACGGGTTGTGTTTGTTTGTTTTTCTGATCCCCTTTGTTTACTGTGGCACTTACATGATTATTTATGTGGTGCCACAGGCATGCCAGACAATTTATAGGCAGACAGTAAGACAGGGTCCTGGCCCCAGCACACTTGCAACTCAATTTAATATTCCCTCAAAGTCTGAATAAAGTTTGAATAAAGGTCAATGTATGGCATTCTTAGGGAGTCAACGAATGTAAACTGCAACTACATTATATGTGTGTTAATTAAAATTCAAATGTTCTCTTAGTTTTTTACTCTAGGCTGAGAATAGTAAGTCAATATTTTGTTATCACTGGAGTACAGACTCAAAAGCAGTGCAGTCCTGACTTTAATATTGATTTCTGTTATACAAGAATTAATATGTGTCATCCTTCTTGAATCACAGATCTTATTTCCTGTATATACTTCACAGAAGAGCTTTGAAATAGCAGTGATCAGTTTATCACTTTACCTGTTTAAAGTGGGGCCGGGCATAGAGAAAGCATAAAAAAGGTAGACATACATGTTTTCCCAAAAATTTATCATAGATGTGTGTTGCGTGTTAGCTACAACAATAAAAAAATGTTTACAGTTAGGGGCAGAAATTGAGACAATTTCAGTCTGTATGAGTGGTAACTGAAAAACTGACTTAAAACCTGACTTGAGAGCAAAACTACATTTTAAAATCTATTTATTATTTATTCATTTATGAAAAGGGGACGTTATGAATAACGGTTTAATATTCTGAATGTCCTTCTAACTCTAATGCATGCTGTTAATCTGACATAGCTTGATCCAGCTTGTTTCTCAGATGCTATCAAAATGCAGCATACTGGAGAGAAACAGATTAAGAAATTTTTATATCCATTTAAGATTGAGTTATTTTTGAAAACTATCCATATTAGATTGGCATTTAAACCACTGATTTGTAATGAGATATGTTCTGGGATAAAGATGAAGTTTGTAACTCTTGGCTACCATAACCTTAGAACACCTGGGCCTCAAAATTTTCTAGTCCATCTCTCCGCAAGGCACAAAAAAAAAAACCCAAAAAACCAATTCACTCAACAAATGTTTGTTTAGTTTTGTGTGTTTTTCTGTCCTTTGACATGAATAATGAGATGATTCCAAATTTTGGATGCAGGTGTTTACCTGCTTCGAAATGTTCCAAAACATATTTTACCCTTTGGAATTGTTTTTAATGTTAGCCCTTTCATGAAGTTTACTACTGCATATAATGAGACAGTCTTTGGCATCCCACTTTTCTGATAAACTCACGTAATTTCTTGGTTCACTCTGTGTTAAAATGACATACCACCATCTTCTGGTAATCTTCTTGTTCTCCTGTAACATATCAGGATACAATGCTTAAAAAGGTAAGCAAAATAGGATTGCTGCCCCAGAATGTAGCCTGGTTTATTGCAATTCCTTCTCCTATTCCTGCAAGAACAACTAACCTGGAGAGATGAAGGGAGGAAGAGATCAGATGGTAAAAGTAAAAGAGAATTGTGCCAAGATCAACCTTTCTTACTCAAATCACACTCTCCCCAGGAGACACCAGCTGAATATTGCATCTGGAAATAAGTACATATGGGAGCCTAAGAGATTCCCAAAGAGAATTCATTTAATGTTTCAGAAACCAGAATGAGCTTTGCCGAAATCACTTGTCAGAGATACACAGCTGCAGGTTTGATTGTTGTATTTTCCCCTTACAACATAGTATTTTCTAAGACCTGCTAGAGGGATGCTGATTCTTTATAGTTTAACATTTTCCTCTGAGGATGTGTTGCTTCTATAATTAGTGCTATTCTTTTGATGCACCCAAGCATAATTTTCTGTTGTGTCTTGTGTTTGTTTTCATTAGGTTGCTATGGAAATCTTGGAAATCATTGACTTGTAATGGATTTCTTTGAAGTTCAGCAGCTATATAAGTAGATGTGAAGCATTCTAGTTAGGATTGCTTCCACTAGACTATACAATGCTACCCTCTAGTTCTTTCACAGTACAATAACATCTTTCTTTAATTATTTGTGCGTGTGTAACAGACTAAAAACATGTTTAATAGAACTGGTCAGCTTTTTTTTGTGTTTGTTTTTGTCGTTTTTTTTTTCTGGGGGGGGTGGTGTTTTTTTTTTTGTATTTGTATTGCAGCTGTTGGGTCTGTGGAGAAAAAAAATCACCCTACTTCATTGCCCCTGCTGTTGGAAAGAAAAAGCTTTCTAAGAGGGTTTGTCACAAGATTAGAATGAAAGCTGTTGAAAATATTTACTGCTGTGGGAGGATGACATTAACTTGCTGCTTGCCTTCGGCTGCTGCAAGCTGTCAGAGAAAAAACACCAAACAAAACGCAGTCCTGATACTTTGGGAGCTGAGCTGAACTGTGTTGCATCCTGTCCTCATCTGCCTGATAAGCAATCAGCTTTCAGATCCCAATCTTTTCAAGAACACCAACAGGAACTAAGATAACCCACAACTAAAGTTACCTTACTATCTAGTTGGGAAGTTGCTTAACTCGAAAATACAGTAAACTGTTGACTTAATTAACCAGTTGTATGGATGAGGATTGTTCAAGCATAGTGGTTTTTGAGTGTTTGACATAATCAATATCCAGGCGTTTTGCTGTATTACAGAGTTTCTGCCGTTGTGCTTCAGATATTGAAACCTATGATTGAAATCACTCTATACACTTGGCAAAGATTCTCCTAAAAATAAGGTTGTCACTGATTCACTTTCCTATTTGTCTCACTGCTCTGGACATACCAACCTGGTACAGAACCTGTGAGACATACAAGGGCATAAATCCCCTAGTCAGAAAGCACTCATTCTGTTGTAGATCACAAACTAGAATAACTGGAGAGATTTTCAGATAAAATAATTGTGCTTATTCAAGTTACAAAAATGACAGATGTGGAATTACCCAGTCTCTTACATTCACCCTCATTCCACAGGCTGGGACGCTCTTTGTTGGTGTACATAGCTTCTAAAGTGCAATAGTCACCCTTACCATAACTATTGAAGACACCTCTTGTTAAAATCAGTTTCAGCACAACAATGATCAAACACAAAGTATCATTACATTTCACGTGAGAGAAGTTACCTGGAATACCAATGATTTGCAGAAAAGCTACAAAGTGGAATGAAATAGTATTTTATAGGAATTTATTCAGGTGCATCCTACATTCAGATGGCCTTAAACAGAGAAAAAAAAAAAAATTGCTGAGTAGTGTTTCAGTGCTCAAGCTCCAGAGCTATCAGGAACTTTAGGCTACAGAACACTGCAAAACAAACATGAGTGAAACAAAGACTAATGGGTGAATATTAAAAAAAAATAAAATCTTGAATTTCAGGTGAGTGTTTGGTGTGCATTGGTATTCTCAGTTTCAACTGAGAATTAATCTAGTACTTAGTAATTAATGTTTAGAATGGATAGACTGCTTCAGACACACATTTTGATCATTTTTCGAAAATGACAAAGTCTGTTTCTTTTTCCTCATTTTTAATTCTTAATGTTGAGAAATCATGCCTTGTTGAAGTAAGAGCATGTGAAAAACACGACTGCTTTGGATCATCCATCCTTGATTGTCATTTTGGCATGGGAAGACTGTATGAGAAAGCAGCAATCAGTTTACGAAAAAGGAAGATCTCACTTGAGTTATAAAAAACTATCAGAGAAGAAAGGTTTGGGATTTGGCCTTTATTATTTTTATTTTTCTAATTATTTTTTTTACATAGATTGGACATCTGTTAAGTTGAAAATCTTGTTTCATTTTTGTCTTTATATGCCCCTTGTCTCCTGACACACAGCAGTATGGTATGTGTGGATAAGGGCTAATGTTGACAGGTCCACAAGCAGAAGATGCAATGCGTCTTGAGTTTGACTTTTCTGAATTCACAAACAATGTTTCCAGGATGACCGATGTTCACAAACATGCGAGTAGAAACCTGAAGAGTCAGTCTGGGTGGTGTGTTGCTGTGATTTCAGTTTTATGTGACAAGCCATCTTTCGTGTATGAATTCTACATTGTCTTTCACAAAATCAGTACAAAACAGAAGTTCCTGAAACAGGAGAAAGTGTGTTCCCAATATAGAACCAAGCAAAACTTGCGTCTTGTAGCTTGTGATACCTAACTCAGTGAACGAAGATAGGTCTTAATGTCTGTTTATATGGCTGTACACAGGGACATTATTTTTGTCTAATATATAAAATGATGAAGTTGCAATGTTGGCAATGAGTAAGTGTTTTTAAAATCCAGAGGCCACATCAAGGAAGGGTGGGAGAGTAAGAATTATGAAGGAGCATGGTCCTAGGACAGCACGGGCAGCCTAATATCTTCCTGTCCCTGGAAAAGGAGGTTCTGTCCCTTCTTTTTCACGCCTCTATCTCGGTTCCTGACAGCAGTGTTGTCTTCATTTTTCCTCCGTATCTGATGTTCACTTGACCCCTACATGAACCAATCTGTTTTTTCAGTATTAGAGAGTTAAAGCAGTCTAATTTGCAGGTATTCCTTGCAAGCTTCAGTGATTCAAATTAGCTCACAGAAAGCTCTGACAAGGAGTGTGAGTGAGCAGTGGCCAGAGCAGGGAGAGCAAAAGGAAAGAGATGGAGGGGCCAGTAGCAGCAGTGAGCTGTCAAGTGCCTTCCCACTGCCCTGTGGCCTGTGCCATCAGGCCAGGAAGAGTTTTAAGAAACTCTTCTTGAAATTTTTTGTGAGTTTCAGAAGTGAGTGGCTGTCACAGCAAAAGCAGTTCAAGAAAGCCCTTTCACCTCCCAAAGGCAGCAGCACATTTCTCTTCTCTGTCCCTAGCCCCTGCCAACACCCGTTGCAGCCTCTTGCTGTGTGGTTTTGCTGCCCTGACTGCCAGCGTGGCTATGCTGCACATTAAGCCACAGGCATCAGGAATGTCCCAGCTGCTGCTCCTCTCTCAGAGGCAGGAGGAAAGCAGTTCACCTGCACAAATGCCAGTGACCCAGGGGCTCGGTTCAGCTCGCAGGTGGCTCTAGTAGCCACCAGAGGCTTAAGTGCGATTTGTGGAACATAGTCACTGTCTGGGTTTGGACATGTCTAAAGATGGTCCCTTAAGAAAGTGATCCTACCCACCCGACTGGTCAGGCTGAAAAGCCTACTAGAGAAGCAGGCTTTCTTGAGTTTGATTTACCAACTCTGAAATGCTTGGGACCACTTTCAGTTGAGAGATAATGGAAAAACTTGTAAAAACTTGCACATTGGGTTCAAGTGCCCAGGGGCTGTCAGAGGCTGCAGGCACCTCTGCGAGGAGCGGCCAGAGCTGCCCTGTGCTGGACACAGCAAGTTCCAGCAGCTCCAACTCACCCACCGCAGGACATGGCTGAGCCCCACAGCCACCGAAGTGTTGCCTTGGGGAAAGTCTGTGTAAGGAAGGGCAAAAAGCTGCCCAGGGATGAGGGGAAAAGTGTGAGAAACAGCCCTGCAGAACCCAAAGGGAGAGGGGGCGGGGGTGATCCAGGCACTGGAACAGGGGTTCCCCTGTAGCCCCTGGAGAGACCATGGTGGAGCGGGTGTCCACACTGCACCCATGGGGGACCCACAGTGGTGCAGGGGAAAAGTGTGAGGAGGAAGAAGCATCATAGAGAAGCTGGTGTGGACTGAGCATGATCCCCATTCCCCACCCTCCTGTGCCACTCAGCAGGGTGAAAGGAGTCAGCAATGAAGGAGTGAAGTTGAGCCTGAAGGAAAGGGTGATTCTGTGAGTGAAGTTAAGCCTGAAAGAAAGGTGTGGAGTAATGGGAAGGAGTTTTAGTTCTTGTCTTTGTTTCTCGTCATCCAACTCTTTTAACTGGCAATAAATTGAACTAATTTTCCCCGAGTCAAGTCTGCTTTGTCTGTGACAGTAATCAGTAAGTGATCTCCCTGTCTCTATCTTGACCCATGAGTTTGTCAGCCTTATTTTCCTTCCATCCTGTTGAATTCTGGGTGGGTACCTGGCAGCTGGCAAACATCAGCCCACCACAACTGGGCATGTAATTTTTAAGTCTGGTTACAAAGAATAGTGCGTAGCTATAGGAAAGAGCCAGAACAATCAGCAGGTATAAGGAAGAATACCACACACTTTAGGCAAACTCTAAAGCCAGACTGCAGAGTCCAGGGAAAACAGCAAGGTGAAGCAGTGGCTAGAGCCTACTTCTGGTCTCACAAACCTTCTGTATATTAATTGTAAATAGATGTCAGCAATATTCATACGCTGAGCTTCCTTCCACAGCCCTGAAAGGGTCAAACAATGTATTGACTAGCCATTGCAGAGCCTGAGGATGCCTCTCCTTGTATCAGATGCCTTGCTTTATAAAACAACATCTGTACTTAATAGTACTTCCAACATTTGTTGAATGATTGTTTTTTATGTTCCTCATCATGCCTGCTTTTCATAGCTCTGCTTTCTTGTATGCCTAATAGACTCTTATACTGTCTATTGACTCCGGTAACCCTAACAACTTCTGAAAATCATTCAATCTGAAAAGAAAAGACGTAAAGTAGAAAATAATGGAACCTTTTTTTACAGGATTGTTTGTGTTTCTAATAGATGCTGAATGTCTTTTGAAATTAACAACACTGTGCGCTCATCTGTAGTATTACAGAGGTAAATACAAATACACACAAAATCGCGTTACTATAGCGTTACTTCTGTTAAGATATTTTTATAGTCAATTGTGATTTCTTCAGTAGTGTTTCAAGATTATTTTTTTAAAAAGCTAATGGTTCTACATGAAAATTTCATGGGAATTGAGGCAGTGTATCTTACTGTGTGTTCAGAGACAAATGGGAGAACATGAGTTATCCAGTTTGACTCACAGTTTTGTTTTAACAGTAGTGTTTGTAAGGCAATCCACCATCTAAAAAAAAATATATATATATTTTTTAATCTCATCTGAGATTTTATTTGGACAAAAAAAAAGAGTAACAATAATGAAGTACTGATTGATGGTTCAGAGCCTCAGGACAAAATCTAACTAGCAGATAATCTACTAGATAAGCACATATGAAGACAAAAAACTAAAATATCAGTGGAAGGAGTTAAATTACTTGGCAGAATGTTAAGCCTCCACCAGCAAAGCCTGCAGAGAAGAAAGCCTTGGCTGTGCAAAGTGATCAATGAGAGATGATTCTTGCAACCATGGAGCTCTAGTGAAGTCAGCAGTGCAGAAGCTGCTATCAGCGCATTAAATTGCAGAATCAAATCCTAAGGAGTGACTGGGAAATTGCCTGAAACTAGTTATTGTACTAAAATATTTTGATGCTGTGTTCTTTGGCAGGAGACAAATTAATTAGGGAGTTAAAATGCAGCAGGAACGTCATCTCTCCCAGTCCCACAGCAGAATTTTAATTCTCATGCCAGTGGCAAAAAAATGATTTCCTGTAGACAGATGGAGCTGGGAGTCACTGAAACCCTTAAGACCTCCAGCTCCAAAGAAAGTGCAACACAGCCTCTCTCTGGTCTTTTCTTGTTCTCTTTGCTTTCTGTTGTTTACCCTGCTAGTTTGCCTGAAGCAGAGTTTGTTCTGGTTGGTTTGTATTTGCTTTAGAGGATGTTGCTTAACAGAGATTGTATCTTGTGTTTGCTTTTTAAATTCAAACACCATGCCTCTCTTATAGTCAAAAGTTGTCTGCAGTACCAAAAATCCAGATCATTCATCCTGAAAAATAATTCTCTTTGATTATGATGGAAATGAAAAGTGGTAGCTTGTACAGTTTAAACCTGTCAGGCAAGCTTTAATTATGCTGAATATTTGTGCTCTCTTTTAAGCAATATTAACCTCTAGGTAAGGTGGCAAATGGAACATGGTATTTCCTTTAACATTTTCCAAGTGCAGTGGTTTTGTTTACTCAAAAGCACATATTATATCACTGTTTTTTTTATACATGTGTGGACACAAATGAAAGAGGACTGCTTATCCATACCTTACACTGGGGATGTCCAGCCTGTGGCTGTTGCCTGCGACGCAGCTGAAGAACAATTTGGCTGCACCTTCCTGTACTGGGTGGCCCTGGGGAGCTTTCTGGCAGGGCTCTTTACATGAGGGGCAGGGGTGCATGTGGTATGGGGTGGGGAGGGGGATAGAGGATAGGGGAGTGTTGCTGCTGCTGCCTTTAACCCCAAATTCAGCCAGAAGTGAGGAAGGAAGTGAAGGAACAAAACCTGCTCATGAGCCCAGGGATGGAGCTTTGTGGCAAGCCCTTTCTCAGTCCATAGGAAGGCCAAGGGACTGAGGAACCAAACACCTTTCTACCTGAGAGCTGCCAGCCCCTCTGTGCAAACAAACGGGGGAGCCATGCTGCTGGAACTCACACCTCAGCTGGCTGCCACAGCCTCTCTCAGACACGCTGCTCCTGGCTTTCCAGTAAATCTCTGGCAAATACAGTGCTGAGTGCTGCGGGATAATTTTTAAAAGTCACATCAGTTTGCAGCACTGAGAGCTTTTATGAGCACAAAATGATTTTATGTGAACTTTAAGCCTTTTTCATTAGCTATCAGAGATTTCTTTTTATTCTTCTAGGAGAACAGAAGGGACAGATAATACACCTTCAGTGTTACACGGATAAAACTTTAAGTAGTAAATTTACACTCTACATCAGCTTTGCTGGTGGCGACGTACCACCGAGTAGAAAAGTGACAGCACCTTTAAGTGGAAAAAATATTACCGAATCCGAAGCTTCGTATTTTAAGGAAAAACAAAAATCTGCTTAAGGAACTGAAGGCTGGAAGGAGAACACGAATTCCCGCCCGGCTGCCGCCGCTGCAGCCGCTCCGGCTCAGGCTGCCGGCGAGCGCGGCCCAGCAGGTGGCGCTGCTCCCCCGAGGCGGCCGCGGCCGCGGGTGGGAAGTGAGGGATTGACCGACAGCGTCTGTCGGGAGCCTCGGGTGCTGAATGTGATCGCGATATCCACCCCGTTGGAATGTTAACGCATGAAATTCCTCCTTTCATCTGTTTTATGTTGCGGTGTTGCAGACAGTGTGTCATCGTAGGAAGAACGCTTCTAACTGATGGGTCAAGTTACAGCTTTCTCTTATAAAGGCAGTTCAGCTTATGTATGTTCTTTGATTCTTCCCCATCTGCTGTTGCGCCTGTACAAATCAAAGGATTATTGCTACATTGTAATTATATAAGAAAACCCCAAAACAAATAACACAAGACAAAACAGTTGTTTCAATTAAGTGTGTTTTTTTACAACAAAGTAAATGATTAAGGAAAGATGAAGTAGCTTCTGGCTCTTAGACAATATGGGCAAACTTCATCAGTAAGAAACTTCAGCTTAATGTAAAGAAAATATTGGAGTAAACCTGGCTTAGCTTAGACCCTGCTCACAATGAAAAGCATGGTCAGCGGGTGTGGGTCCTAGAGGAAGGATCACGCTGCCCATACCAGTAGATAAAATGTCATTGAAGCACAGTGGTTTGGTATACTTTTTTATTCTGTTCAGACTTTCATCTCCTGATAGACCTGTGCAGCTAAGCAGTATAAGATTGTATTTATTACATTAGGAAGACTGTTATTACTGAGAGGGTACTGGAAGTAATAGGAGTATTAATTTAGGTTTTGATTCCCCCCTCCCTGCCCCCCTTCTGTTTAAAGATTAGAAAATACTTATTTCTCTCAACTTATTCAATTTGCTTTGATTTAATATTAGGTTTTTTAAGAGACAGTTACAAAGACTGCTTTATGAATTACTTGCACTGGAATTTTTTTTAAAGGGATACATATCAGTCACATTTGTTGTTTAATACCTCTAAAATGAATTTGTTTGATGTTATAGTAAGGGTTGCAAATGGAAAAACAAATTGTTCCAAATATCCACTAAAAAGAAAGATAATGACAGATAAATTTATCCTGAAGCATTGTACGTAAGAGTGTGGTGATGAAGCTATAAAACACAGCTTAGGAGCTACTTCTCGCAAGGGACTTTCTGTTCCCACTTATGACAACGTTTAATCCTTTAACAAGACAGTTGAAAGTCTTTATAGGAAACAGATTATCAGATATAAAAACTAGAAACATGTCACATTTTCAGTAACAGCCTAGAACAAGCGATGTTCCTCATTTAAAAATTAAGCTTCATTCCCTAGCTCCTCCATGCCCCAGCATCTAAAATCAATGTAACATGAAAAAAACAAAGAAAATAGTACACATTTTCTCATTCTCCTTTTCTTACCTGTGCCTTTGTACATATCCAGTTAGAACTTCCTACAGAAATCCCACCTAGAATGAAACTACGAAAGTAAATAAATTATATAATGGAATTCTGATAATAAAAAACAATGGTCTGTATTAAGTAACTTTTATCAAAAAGTTTTTCCAGTTTAAATCTCATATCATCACATCCCTCTCAAAAGGCATTGAGTTCAGAGGGTGGAAATAGGCTTTTCAGTGGGTAATACATGGAAACCCAGTTACTGACTGACATAGTATCCAGAAATTGCCTGGGAGACAGATACAAGGTTCTGCAGAAAACCTGTGGTATTCTTATCATATTGACATTGAAAAATGCCCTGGAAAAAATTACATTGCATGTATGAAATGTTAATTTTGGGTTATTGAAATTAGGTCATGTGGACTTCATGTTATGGTTTGATCAGCATAAAGCAATGAAACTTAAGATTTGCAGAACAGCGTAGAAATCTGATAAGTACTGTACTTTTAGATTCACATCCATATTTTTAAATGAAATGGAATAGCATACTGTATGTACTCTGTATGTTTTTTATAGAATACAGCTTTTTGTCTCAACCCTTTCTGCGTATATCTTTCAGCTGCGATGTATTTTTGTGTAGAGTACTATTTGGCAAATTTTTTTGCAGAAAGCCAAATCTAGTTGTATGATCAAAAATCTGTCCCAAGTTCAATCATATGTGTAGTTTCAACAGGGCCTTGTAATTTTAGCTCGATCTCAAATTATCATTTTCAGTTTTCTCAGCAAACTTCTTTCAGCCTGGAGGTTGAAGAGGGACCTCTGAAGAACAAGGTGAGAAGCTGAGAGACTGTTTAGGAAAATGTTATTCAAAGACCTGTTATATTGTACATTAGTGTTACTTTTGGATAAGTCATGCTACCTTATGAAATATTTTCTTGAAAAAAAAAAGTATTTAGCTATTTTCCACCTTCATTCCTTTAAGAAAAAAAAAAAAAAAAGAAAAGTAGAATTTCATATTTATGTTAAACAGAAAGAAGGAATATCCCAGAACTTTGTGCATTTATCATCTGATCATGTGCAAGTCTGGTTCAGTGCAGGGATAAACAGAGTCACGTTAAATTTGCTGTGAGCTCGAGCCTCTGACAGTGCTCATTTTATCAACAAAGACAAATGAAGGAGCAGAAATTGTAGCATGGCCTCTACTATTTCATCATTGTCAACCTTAAATACAATCATTCACTGCTGATATTTTTTTTCTCATTCCTTCTCCACTAAGGCTAAGCTGTCAAAATCTCTCTTGATATCATCCAGAGCCCCAGCAGCAGTGATTAAAAGAGAAGAAATTAAATTGTTGTGTTTTTTTTTTTAAATCTGTCTCTTGATAGATATCCTATTTTCAGAGAAAAAGCTCTGAAATTTTCTTCGTTGTTGTAGCTGCCATTTCATTAAAAAGAGGTGAAAATAAATAATAGAGTGGCCTGACATTAATTTGTGTAGGAACTGTTGATTAGAGGCATCAGCATAATCTGACCCTAAATTCCAGCTGCTGGGTTTTGTTTGTTTGTTTGTTTGTTTTTTTTCCTATGAAATAACCGGGGGTTTTTTTTGTTCTTTTAGTTGCTTTTGTTGTTTGTTTGGTTGGGTTTTTTTAGGGGGGAGGGTGTTTTTCTTTTGTTTTGTTTTTTAATCTGCCGTTTGCTGGTGGGAAAAGCTGATTGACAATCTCAAGGATAAAAAGCACACAATTTGTGAGATCAGCTTTTATCTCAACTTTAAATTTACGTGATCCAAACAAGTGTTAAATATTGCTGTTTAGTTACATAGGGAAGATATGATCAGATCACATTCAAGACGAGACAAATTAGGCAAGGCAGATTTCAAAAATACCTGTCTATTTTACCCTTGCAAAACAGAATATCATTGACCATCAGCCTGTTCATGTCTTGTATGAGATAACTAACGCAGAATTCAGGGAGAATGGTGTGATGTATTTACACAGAACACCTTAGAACAGTATGAAATATGAAAAGCACAGTAAGATGAGTCTGAAGTTCTGATACTTTGTAAACGTAAAGAAAGTGTCAAAGAATCATCCATTGCAAAGCCCATGTAGCTACTATGTCCCACAAATTCTCACTAAACAATACAGAAGCACAATACTGTATAATGTAATTATTCATAATCAAGAATACTTGGAAGACTGTTTCTTTACAAGCGGAAGAAAGTGGTAGTAAAATAAGTATCCACATATTACTTCTTGTTCATATTCTGTTTAACTGAGTTTAAAAATTATCAGTCTAGGTCTTAATTTTTAGATCTTAATTTTTTAGCAATTTTTATAAAGCTTGAAATATTGTTCCATGCCAGCCTCCAAAAGTAAGATCAAGCACAGTTCTATGGTTAGGAGCACAAGAATCCTGCCAAGCTTTGCTAAACCTGTTTCAAGAAACACAACAATTGAAATTGCTGTAACTTTGCTTTAAGGATTTGCAGAGGTGAAGAAAACTAGCGGTGATATTGACCTCTCAGCCTAGAAGGTTCATAAGGCTGCACACCTCATAAATCCTTTTAAAGCTCCATTGAGAAAGTTAAGCAGGATTTAGGCTATGCATAGGCTCTGTGTAGGCCAAGAGCATCAGTGTGTATTCTGCTTTAATGACCTGCGTGTTAATAGAATTAGACTGCTATGAAAAGAGTAGAGAATGACTTAGAAGGCCCTATGACACTGTAGCACTGTGTGTTACTTAAATATGTTATTTTGCTGTGCATCTGCATTATAATAAACCGATTCCCCCTCCACAGGGTATAACAGTTATACAAAAAGATTTAAAAGGTAGTTATAACATCAGAAGGCTCTTCAGATTTTGGATTTCAGTATTAACTCAGAGAACAAGCTGACTTTGAGTGTGAATAAAATTTCCATTTTCAATAGCCTTTATGGTTTCTCATCTTTTAGAAAATAAAGTTCTGACATACTTTTTGCATGTTAGCGAAACCTCTTGTTAAGCCTTCAGACCAGAAGCAGTCTCAGTTCAGAAAGCTGGATCCTCAGCTTCTGAAAGGATCTAGTAACTGAATTCAAATGAAAATTTTACTGATTGACATAAGCCAGGGATTTCCAGAGGTGCAATATCAGAGGGATTAAAAAAGCAAACATACTTTCATGTAAAGCAATGTTGTTAAAGAAACAGGTATAGAAACAGCAGGTACCTTAGGTTGTATAAACAAGGAAATTAAGCAGATGAATTTACTAGACCCCAAACTCCAGCCTGATACTCTTTTAATAGTTGCTGAGAGTTATGTCTAATACTATGCCAGCCACTACTAGAATGGGAAAATATTCTCTTAAACTATTTGTGGCAGTTCAGCAGGCAAGTGTAGGGGAATAATGGATGAAAGGCTGGGTGTCAAACTGAATATGGAATCAAAGATACAGCTTCTTCTGAAAAGAATAATGAAGCGTTTCAAGATGTAAGTTTATCAGTTTGTTGAAATATAAGGGGACAGAACTGTGTTTTCTTATCTGGGATTGGCTGCTGAAAGTTGAGGGATGTTTGCTTGTTTGTTTGGTTGGTTTGTTTTCCCCCAGTCTTATTAGTCCAAAGACTTCTCCAAAAATATGTATATTTCTGTGGAATCATTATCTAGATGGAACTACCAGTAGGAACAGTTTAACTATTTGAAATATTCTGAAAATAAGGATGGTTCAGTTTATGTGCTAACTTCATCTTGCATTCATCTCTGCAGGCTCAGTTAAGCCATTAGCATACAAGTAATGGAGACACAGTGTACATTTTGATCCATTTTATGTGTTTCTTTATGATAAAGGCAAAAGCGAATATACTTGAGGGGTGAAAACTTTCTAGGATGAGCAAGTCTCAAAAGAATTTTTTGTTACTATTGTGTCTTTTGGGTATCAGAGTTAACTAATTAGAGATAACTAGAGGTAATTAACAGTGATACACTTTGTCTTATCTCTGCATATCAGAAATCAGGAAGAGATCGGTGTGTGTATGGAGAGACCGATTCACTCATGATGTTATACCCAGTTAGGAAGGACGTAGGGATATAAATTCACAGAAGGTTACTGGAGAAGGAAAGTGGTTGTCTAAATTATAGGATTATAGTTCACCTGTTGTCTATCGGCAAAGAGGGAACAAATGAGATGCAAAACATGTATGCAGGTTTGTAAAGAGAGAAAAGTAGATAATAGTTACAGGTATTTCAACACTTCAGGATAGCCAGGCTATTTTTTGACACACTATCACAGCTTTATGTTAGCATGCATTGTACATCGTATGTAACATCACAATAAAGATGTCTGACATGGCCTGATTTCAAAATACTACACATCAACTGAAAGAATTGCAAACCAAATTGGTTTTCTTTAAATGACTGTGGTGTTTAACATACTTTTCCTCTCCATAAACGTGATTTATAAGATTTTTTTATATATATTAGTCTTGTTACCTGTAAAATTGATGTGTGTCCTATGATGCTATAAATGGATAAAGAAACAGAGTTTTGTAGCACACATATTGCAAGGAGACAACATGACAAAGAGATGAAGTGCCAGAAAAATACAATTTTGATTTAGAAAGATCAGTCTGACGTTATACTGCAGATGGGGCACTAGAAAGAGTACTGGGAATGTGAGATGTTTCTAAACTACAAATTTACATCCATGTTTTATATCCCATAAATTTATAGGGATTTTGACATGCCAGTGTTCAGTAAGGAAGATAAATTTTCTTTGGATTGTCTGTAAAAAAAAAACCAAACAAACAGAAATTTTATCAAAACCATAGCTTTGCACAGTAAAATGGGAATGATGTTGCACTGTGTGAAGAATAAACAAAATCTAGTTGGCTGTGTGCTTTCATAAATATAACTGTTCTTCTTCCTGTCCCTGGCTACATAAAATGTCATTCATATTACATTGCCATTGATTCTGCTTATATGATTTTTTTTTTTTCTTTTCCCCAAGGCAAAGAGCCTGCAATGTTCATGTCTATTGATCTCCTTGCTGGAGACCTACAAACATAGGATGCCAGAGAAATTTTTTGATATGTAACTCTGCTGGATGCTGAGCATTGTCGCCACCCCTGAACATCTACAGAAGCTGCTGGGAGGATGAGACTCTGTCGCATTTCAAACAAAAGCCATGAGGCTTTGGGCTGAAATGCCTGGAGAATGCCCAGACACTGTAATTGAGAGTTACAGTGTTACAAAGACAATACTGCCTAACAAGGATGTGAAAATAGGTAGAAAGGGGACAGAAAACTACACCTTGTCTATTAAGGAAAGGTACCTTCAAGCTCTGACATTTCCACCCTTGCTTAACCTTTGAAATGTAGGAGTCAGTATTGATTTTGTCTAAATAACAACGAAAAAGCTGTTTGAAACAATGAGTAAAATTGTGATGTTGATGATGAGAATATTACAATGTTCTCTGACAATGGCATTTTAGGTTAAAATCCTTAAACTTTATGTAGGGAGCACCGAGTGGCATGAAAAGCTGGGTTTTTTGGGTTTTTTTTGGTGGGAAAGAAGATTTTTTTTAAGTGTTTTTTTTTCTTTAAATTCTGATTTTTCTGCATCTCCAAGAGTACTTAACATCTCATTTTTCAAAAGTTTCTCAAAAACTTTTTTTTTTCTATGTTCTGCATAAAGATGTTAAACCCAGTAGTTCCCCAGGTTATTTCAAGTGAATGGTCTCTTTGATTTCTTGTCCCAAACAACAAAAAAATAACTCAAAAAAAGAAAAAATTCCCCTTGAAATTAAATTGCTGTCCAGCCATCTTATGAATTTGAGCTGTGCATACTACAAGCTTCAGAGATACAGAAAGAGACCTTGCTCAAATCCCTTTTCCTGTTCTCTGAAACTCATCTCCTCTTGAGCACAGGAAAGCAAGCACTGTAGCTTGGATCAAGAAAATTATCACATGAAAAAATTCTTATGCAATGATCTTTGCCCCCCCTGTCTTATCAACTTCATCCAAGATGAGATGCTGAAGACATGTTCGTCAACATTAAGTGACAGAAAACTGTGAATATGCAATAATTTTATTGTGATAGAGTTTATGTTGAATACAGCATCATACAAAAAACAAAGTGTAAAGCAGCAAAGAATTAAACCCACAGTTGTGCATAATGATAGGCCAACTAATAGTTAGCAAGGAATTGCACATTTCCTTGTTCTTTCTATGTCCCAGTCCTCCAAATCTATTTAATTACAAATGCTATAATGTTATATCTTGTGTCATTTGTGCCTTATGGCTTTAAAAGGGTTTACCTGTGCTTGAGGGTTGAACAACAAATAGATTTTGCTATCAAAAGAAAGTAAATATATGCAAGATAGTCTTTTCATTCTGTATCTTTTGCAAGCAAGAAACTGCTGAAATGCATATTAAAAACAATAGTTAAATAAGAGCTATGTAACACCACCACATTCAGTTGTTCTCTGAGAAGACAAAAATGGCATAAAATGCTAATTGCTTACAGCTAAAATGTCTATATTCACGACTCTGCATGAATGAATGCTGTTGAAAATGAGTTCTTTATTTGAATTTGGCTTCAAATAGGGCTGTGTGGGCTCACAATTTTTCTTTCATTCCGAATACAGAAGTAGTTCTTTAGCTGGCATAAGTCGTCGTATGTCTCTGGCTGTCAATAGATCTACAACTGTTTATAGGAGCTACAACTGTTTATAGTAGCTGACCTGGACAGTGCATTGTAGAAGTCAGGGAAATTTTATGCTTCCTCATGTACTGTCTTACCAGTCCCTGATTAATCTAATTCTTATAATATTTCCAGAATGATTTTTTTTTAATGCAAATATCCAGCAGGAATGTTATAAGAATTCTGGGAAAAATTACAAACTTAAGCGAAAAGGGCACTTTTCTCTTGCTTGAGATAGTATTTGGTTTGTTGGAATATGCCTGTCTTCTTGGAGAGGATCTTCAGGGATTATTTTCCTTAAGTCGGTGCAGAGGTTATCTTCACCTCTCAGTCATGAGCAGCAAGGAGAAAAGGATGGAGGAGGAAGAGAGGGGAAAGGAGACTTGCAAGGGGGAAAGGAGACTTGCAAGAAGAGACATGAGAAGAGAGGCATGAAATAGAGCCTAGGGATTAGTCAGGAAAGGAGCAGCCACGTAAGGAGGCAGAAAGAGAATTATTGTGCAATGTACTGTTATTATAAAGGGGACTGGAAATAAGGGCAAGGGCCTCAAGAAGGTATGGGTGGAATAAAATCAGAATACTTCCTGAAAGATAGATAAAGATAGGGAGGGAGAGAGAGAGAGAGAGGGGTAGATAGATAGTAGTAGTATTTTAAGGGGAGTGAGGGAGATTAAAAAATATTACTCAAAAAACAGAGAGGAAAAGAACAAAAAAAATATTGCAATTATTTGTACATTTATGCAATGGGAGTTATTTGCAAGAAAGTTTTCAGATGCCACTTTACTTTCCTTCTGTGTTCTTCCAGTTCTGCTGGGAAACATTAGAATTTCATGTCCTTGGCATTCTGGTTTCTGTTTACAAAAGTAGAAGAGTAACACTTCTTGAACCAGTATATTTTCTTGAGCATGATGAGAAAGAAAAGTTAACTTCACCATGAACAAAAGAAAATTTAGCAGATTCCTTCCTAGTATTTGTTATTCCTAAGAATTCCTATTATGTGGAATTATTTGTGCCTGCTTTATTTATTGCACTAGGAAATATTTCAGCTTTAAGGAGAGCAACACTCCCTTCAAATGACTCTGGCTTTTACCTAATGATCCAATAAGTTAGTGATTGTTTGATGTGTACATATTGTGCTTCAGGTCTCAGTGGGAAGTTGCCAAGACACTTATTGAGTGGTAATATTTTCCTCTTGCTGGTTTTGGATTTCTCTGAGGATCAGCAGTTAGCACAGTATTTTCTGTTACAATTAGATTAAAGTGCCAGAGATTTGTTTTTCCTTCATTCAATTTTTTAAATTGGGCAATTCCTTAAAAGGTTATCTTAATATAGTAAATGCACTGCTTCTGTGAATGAGGCATGCTAAATGATACATGGATTTTTCCTGTTGGGGTTTTGGACCCAAGAGTTCTCATATAAAATTACATCCTGGCAGAAATAATGATAAGCAGTAAGTTACAGAACAAACCAGACTACTCTTCACAAGTGCTAAGCTTGCTTGTAAAAAATACCAGAAATGACAGAAATACAAAGAAAATCCTTATTCCCTTGAACTCCGTGGCTTGATCTCTAGAAGCAATAAACTGTTCTGTGCCCATTTTGGTGAGCAGTATTATGACGGTTTACACTAGTTAAGTATCTATCCTAGGGGGCTGTGCAAAATGATCATTTTGGGTTTACTTTTCACTGATGCCGCTTCAGTCTGTGAACCACTGTAATAGCTGACAAGAAAAAATTGGTTTGTATATTTTTGTGCCCTAGTGACTGATTCTGAATTATTTGAGTGGGTAGTGGTGACTTGCTAGGATTCATTGAAAAAAAGTTATTGAAATGTTGCACACCTTTCTGGCTTAGCCTGAATTGTAATTTGTTATTACTTGGTTCACAGATCCTCTTCAGTCTTCAAGTTTTCTCTCTTTGACAGTATAAGAAAATAAACCCTCAGCCTTCAAAAAACAGTCTTCAATATGCAACATCGATTGTGTTCTACTTATATTGTATAGGCCTTTTTTGAAATGAAGCCTAAAAAACCCACTGTAACTCACCAAGTAGTTCAGAGCACTTGATTGCCAAAAAGGTAAAAACTTCACAGAATAAAATACATCACTAAGCTTGTTGTTTCTGGTGAAACATGAAGTTATCATTTAAAAAAAAAAAAAAAAAAGGCTAATGAAAGATTTACTTCTAATGCTGTTAATGCTGTTTCACCTCCTGTTATATGGTTATCTACAGTAAGAAAAATATTTAACAGACAAACTGCAAAACAAAACTTCATGTGATATACCTTTAAGAATACCACTGAGTGAACTAGCAATTCACACACTAATACCTGTCATCTTGTTAGCCCAGTAATTCAGTAGACCTTAGCAGGAGATTCATAGAGAGCTAAAACCTAGAGAATGAAAAGGTCAGATATGATCAACTGCTAGTGGATCAAAGCAGAAAAAAGGTATGACCTTGTTGGTAAATCCTTTAATGCATACTAAACACTTTAGTAATTTGACCAGAGGGAAGCTAGTTTTGAGACCATTGTCAAATTCTGGCAGATTCTGGTCTTTCATTTACTACAATATTCTTAAAGCAATATAGATAATAGTTTATTATTAGGTTTAAATAAATTGTTTACGCACTATTTCCTTCAGGCCACTGTGCAGCTTATAGAGCCATTCTGTCATACTCTGTAGACAAGACCAGTAGCACATATTCCGTAAAGCAATATTTTGTAACCTAAGTAGGCATTGAACAGCGGAACCAGAGGGAAGAGATTGTGAGATGTTATCCCAAGGCAGCAAGGATCACAGCCAAAGAATCACTCTGTTTTTTCTGCATCCATCGCTGAACTGCCAGTCCATGCTGCTCTTGAGGGATGATTCATTCTTATATTTTAGTGTGGTGTGCTTTGACACATATAATCGCGTATATGAAAACCTAGGTGCTAGGTGAAAATGTCAGCCTGCTGTTGTGTAGAAATTTAAGAAATATTGAAAGCTATTGAGATCTCTTATTTTAAACCTTGGTTGCTGGTCTTGGATTTTTTTTCATAGGGTTTGATTTTGCCTTTCTTACTCAAACCCTGAAGCATTTGTAAATAATGCCCTGAGTAACTTGCAGACAGGCACATCAAAACAATGTGATTACCAAACAAAATTTACATTGGTGAGAAAGAGTGGTACAATTAAGACCAAAAATATTTAAAAGATACATTTTTCATTTGTATGCTAGTACAGGAATACTTTCTCCTGTTTGTTTAATAATGAATTGACTAGATCAGCTTTATAAATGCATTTCTTCTCTAATCATTTCCAATTCTGAAGGTGATAAAACTGTTGACAGTCTTGACAGAAAGTGGAAACATGCAGTATAGAAACATAGTTTGCTCATCATTCATCTAAGGTGGCCAACTAAATACAGGCTGGGTGATGAAGGTATTGAGAGTAGCCCTGCGGAGAAGAACTTGGGGACACTGGTGGATGAAAAATTGGACAAAAACTAGCAATGTGCGCTCACAGCCCAGAAGGCCGATTGTATCTTGGGCTGCATCAGAACGAGCATGACCAGCGGGTCGAGGGAGGTGATTCTCCCCCTCTGCTCTTCTCTGGTGAGACCCCACCTGGAGTTCTGCATCCAGCTCTGGAGACCGTAGTACAGGAAAGACATGGACCTGTTGGAGAGGGGCCAGAGGAGGCCACCAAGATGATCAGAGGGCTGGAACAGCTCTGCTGTGAAGAAAGCCTGAGAGAGCTGGGGTTGTTCAGCCTGGAGAAGAGAAGGCTCTGGGGAAACCTTATTGCAGCCTTCCAGTTCTTAAAAGAGGCCTGTAAGAAAGATGGGGACAGACTTTTTAGCACAGCATGTTATGACAGGAAAGGGGTAATGGTTTTAAGCTAAAGTAGGGGAGATTCATCTTAAACGTGAGGAAGAAAATGTTAACAGTGAGGGTGGTGAAACACTGGAATAGGTTGCCCAGAGAGGTGGTAGATGCTCCAACCCTGGAAACATTCAAGGCCAGGCTGGATGGGGCTCTGAGAACCCAATCTAATTGAAGACGTTCCAGCCCATGTCAGGGGATTGGACTAGATGATCTTTAAAGGTCCCTTCCAACCCAAATTATTTCATGATTCTGATATCCATGTATTTAGCATAAAAAAAATGAAGAGTCAAGCTATTTATTTAGTTAATATTGTTATTAATTATGTATCAAGCATTGAGAGTATATTGAATTCTGCATAAAGGTGCAAAGAAAAGACACAATTCCCTCTGTAAGAGCCCACAGTTTTAACTGAGAAAGTCACACAGACGCCACCCAGTATACATGGGCAGCCACAGAGGAAGGTCCACCTTAACAGCAGTCTCAGAGTTTCATTTGTTTTATTTATGTAGTGGGTATTCTGGTGACACAGAATTTGCCAGAGCACCCGCAATGATTGATCGTGTTGAAACCTGAATATGTAACCTTACAAGGTTGGATGAGACGTGTGTTAGAGCTTATATGCGAAGGTGGCTGAAGGGAGGAGAGAAGCAAAGAAGAATTTTCTCTCCGTTAGACAGAGTCCATTATAAATTCACAGCTTCTAGACTAAACTATGACCCATACTGCCTGTTTTTATGTGACAATATTTACATAAAGGAGCCAGGAGGCTCTCCTTTCTGTAGAAGAGGACAGAAATATGTATAGCTTCTGATTTTACTTCAGTGTATTCTTGCACAACAACTGCAGCGGTTTCCTGTTGTTGCCGGAGAGCTACTTATTGGATACTTTCAGTAGCAGGTACCAGAAATTAGAGTTTAACACAGTGATTTTTCTCTAGCTGGTCTTCCCTAAGAAGATTTCCAGTAAACATTGATATATACATATATTTGCACAGAAGACATTTCAGCTACATGCATACCCAAATTCATATATCAGCATGTAAGCAAAATATAGTGAGTGGCAGTATTCGAGATTTGTGTTAACTTAGTTTACCAAGGGCTTGAAACAGTGTTTAATTTTAATGGGTCTGTTTAAATAATGGTAAGCAGAAATGGAGCCAAGTAAAGGAAACTCTTGTGTTAATTTAGTTCTGAGCCATACTAATGGTTGTTTGCCTTTATAGCACCGAGTGGTATCAGACCAATAAGAGGTCACAGCAAGGTTTGATGCTTGGTGGAGAGTACTGGGGGATTTATGACTGTTACCAGGTAAAAATAATAACATAGTCTTTTTTTTTTTTTAACTGAATTATGACTGGGATTTTTACATCTAAGCATAGCATTGATAGTTTGAAAAAAAGCTTTCAACAGAGAAACAGAAAAGGTAACTACACTGCAGGGCACGTGGAAGATTCTTTAAAAATCCTAAAAGTCACTTGAGACTTTCTAGTTCATAAAGGAAAATTGATGAAACGCTCTTACAAGGAGCGAAGTTAGAGAAGCAAGTTAACTCCTTTTACCACCATCTTCATTTCTCAGTAGTGAAGTCTGGAAAGGTAATCTGTCTTTTGTCATGAAAAGCCACGATCTGTCTTCTGAGAAATGCTAACTTTTCCTCTTCTCACAGAGTGCACTATATGAAAGTCATCAGACTCATTTTAAAAGCTTGGTAATCTGGGCGTGAGATCCCTGATTTCTGTACATGGGGGAGAGTCACAGGGAGTCACTGACATTTTTCTCCAACAAACTGTTCAGCATCTGATTGTAAATGTAAAGAGTTGATGACGGGTCAGCTCTCCTCTGCTTGGGCTAACAAGAGGCAAGGGTCCACCGAATAAATAAACTTTAAAACCTTGATAATTTGAGTAAGGTGAGATGCACAGAGACCACAAATAATTAATTAGGAACCTTCAGTTTTAAGAAATATTGCTTCCTGACATGCTTCAGGCAGCCACCTCAGGTCTGTTGCCAGTCCTCTGGAACTGAGCATGTTGAACAGGACCAAATTCTCAGCAGTTACCTCCAAGTCCATGGCATAGTTACATAAATAATCCACCTCAAACGTCTTCAAGTGATTGAATTATAGCTAAAATACAAGAGCAGAACTCAACATATTATTTACCATTTTCCTCCTAACTCCCAACTCTCAATCCAGTACTACTCATTTAATTACACCAGGTGCTTTCCCTCACTGTGCACCTCTCAGACTTCCTAATTTTCCACATTGTCCTGGTCTCTACCAAGCAACCTCATTTTCCCTGGCCCTCACTTTCAATATCCTCCCCAGTCTCTACAATTTTCCTTTTAGTATCATCCACCACTTCCCAAGGTGTTTAAAGTGGGGTTACACAGTGGGAACACACAGAGTAATTTGCTTGGTCCTTGGTTGTCCAGTTAGCCATCATTTATTCTACCTTGCTTTCTGATACAGAAAAGTTATTTAGATAACTAAATGTTGTGTTATTCTGTTCTAGGAATTTCCAAGGAGGTAGATTAGTTTGCCTCATGAAGATGACCTGGTCCCTAGACCACCCTCTTCCAACAAATTGTAAATGAGTGGTGAGTTCTGTGGAAAATGCAACATACAAACGTAAATATGAAATTAAAGCCTAATAATGCATGTACAGGAGGAGGGTGAATTAAAGCTACATTGGTATCTCATAACTTTTTCCTCCTTAACTCTAGCATATAGTTTGGCTGGTGCCATTCATGTTACTTTAACTGAATAAATATTCCACATCTTCCTTTATAAACAATTTTTCTGTGAACTTCTAGATACTTTTTTCTATCACTGGCAAATGTTTAGAAAAAAAATTAAATCCTAACAATCTCATGTCATTATTGTATCTTTTTTTTTTCTGCCATATATCACAGCAGAATTATGTCACAAGATAATACTATGAAAATAAACATCTAAAAGAATTACATCTAAAGCAAAAGATATCTTTTGAGAAATTCTGTAACTTGATTTTGTTTCTGATTTAAGACATATGAGTACCTTCTTTTTCCAACACTGAAAACTCTTCTCTATGGAGGAAAGAAATGAAGACCAAATCAAACACTAAAATCTTTTTAGTTTGCACAGCATGTTGCACTTCGTGCAGAAGAATCCACTTGAAATTCAAAATAGCACTTAATCTCCTTCCACACTGCAGAGGGTGTGCTAACATTTGTACTTAACTAAGGAGCTATATACATGGGAATGAAGAAGTATTTGATGTTTATTGATATAAACTAGTACCCGTGTAAGTCACTCAAGAGTACAGCCAAATAAAAAGCTTCTAACATTTAGGATCATGTTCTGCCTCCAGGGACACCAAATTTGTACTGAGGCGTGTTTCTGAAGACAGAACTCTGTCCCCTATTTCACAAGGCTTCTGCTGATGGCAATGTAAAAAAAATGTGGATATGTTGAACTGTGTGCAGCTAGACTGATGTTTTTAAGATAGTCTTAACAGACACAAGTGAGAGGAAAATCAGTCTGTAAATACAATGAAGAAATAGAGCTGTTACTTAATTTTACTGATTTGGTCAACATATTGGTCCAAGTAACTGTTAAAATCCATCTTCAAAGAGAATCCCTAATGGACACTACAGATCCTCTGGATTAAAATTAATTTGAACTAGGTTTTTGAGGTAAGGATTGCTTGAACATACTAAGAGGCAGTCTCTGGCACTTTTATATGGGATGGTTTTGAAAAATACCTAATAAATTCACAGAATCACAGAATGTTAGGGATTGGAAGGGACCTCAAAAGATCATCTAGTCCAATCCCCCAACTCATAACAATTATCATATACTTCTCTGCATAATATTAGATTCTCTAAGCAGAAATACATTAATACATTTCTTTGCCAGTGGAAGATTGTTTTATGTGCAGTACTTAATAGCATTTAGTCCAATCCATACTAGAAGTCCAAGTGACAAAATAATAGATAATTCTACCTCTTCAGATATTTAGGCATTGTCCAAAATGCCTATTGGGGTTTATTAAGTTCCTTTCAATGTCTGCTTTTCAGTAATTCAACAAATTAATTGCTTTTTCTCATATGCTTTTTAAAAGGTTGTAAGAAAGTGTACCTTTTATACTGTGTCTTATTGAAAAGCAAATATTATCTTAGTCTTCCTACAGAAATCATATCTGTACTCTTTGGGATTATCATTTACTCATTACAGATAAGAATATTTTTATACTATACTTTATATTTTAAACTTTTTAATAGAAAATGTAAATGCTCCTACCTTATCAAAAGTGTCATTCATAACATTTATATATTTTTTTACCAATTAATTCTATTATTTTGAAAGATTTATAATATGCAGTGATAATTTTGAGTCTTGATGCAGGCATGCTAAGCATAAAGAAACAAGAACTTTAGCTAAGTTTTTCATACATCTGTACATTTCTTTCTCCCTGTCTATGTATGTTTCAGGTCTTGGGTGGATTCAAGGTGGTAAGCCCTTGAGAAAACCATAATTTGATTATCTAACAGAGAGGTAGTAGAATAAATAAGATTATCCATAACAAGCTTAGCTACTGATGAGTTCAAGCCGTGCTGATGCAGAAAGTCCTGACACAATTGTAAGGTAATAACAGAAAAATTACGTATTTGCAAGGGAGAGAATACTGCTTGAACGATGAAACCTTCCATGATTAATGCAAACTCACCTACAGCCTTTTACATATAAGCTTTACTGTTTTTTTTTCATGCTTCTTTCATAGACTATTCCAGCACGGGCCTTAAGTCTCCTTATGAATATAAAATTAATGTTATTTAAAGTGTGATCGTTTTTGGCTGAATTTACTTTTTTTAATTGAATTTGTGTTGCAACATTTCATTGAGATTGGAGTTACGTTCCCAAACGAATTATTTTGATAAATTATGTTTCTATGATCATTAGGTCATAAATAGAGACTGGAGTATGCAGGCTGTCCTCCTAGACCATGAAGGCACCCACTAAATAGCATCCACTCTCATGTTACATCAGGGACAGGTGACATTATGTTTAGTTTGCTTACATGTTTTAGGTAACATCCATTTTCACTCTTTCTTGCTGTAGTCTGTCTTTGACTCCAACAGTTCACACAGCTATTCCTCTTCTCTTAATTACTTCAGCTCCACTGAAATTAGTGGAAAATTGTTCCTCTGAAAGATAATCTAATCTGCAGTACTTAATTTAGCCTTTTGGATAAAAGGGAACATGTGTAACTGTTCTATCTCATATACCACCGTCGAGTAACAAATTTTCTTATGATTAGTTTTCTAATAGTACTGATCTGAAAGAAACAGCATATACAGAAATCAAAAGGTTTCTTAAGCATCAAAATGAAGTGTACAATTTCAATATGAAAAGAAAAAAAGTTTTCTAAACCAAGGTTTTAAAATAGTGGTAACAGATCCAGCTGGCAACACTTTGATTTTAAAAAGCTTAGTTTACAGTTTTTTTAAGACCATGGGTTATTTTCTCATGTCATAGTATAGGAACTCAGAGACAGGAGGCATTTTTGGCCAAATAATCCAGTTTTAGATAATCAGTTTAGAGCCTGAGAAAATCCTCCAGGTCATAACTATATCTAAAGTGGGAATTATTTGTTTTCTGAAACATTGTTGCCTTGGGCTATCCACTGCATTGTGCCAAGGGACAAAACTATTTTAATTAGAAGAAATAGTGGCTCTAAGGCTCAGTTGTGAGCAGATAAATATATTTATTAATATAAAATAGATAATATGCATACCTTTTTAACTCCGCAGTGGAGGTGTCTGAAATAATTATCTGTGAAAAATGCACAACATGCAGTTAAGGAAAAAAGGGCACATGAAATACATCGATCAATTGTTCTGCAGGATTTTATTTCTTAAAAAGAAAAAAAAAAAAGTATAAAGCTGTCAACATGTACCTGGAGACAAAGAAGAGAACCTAATGATACTGTGTTACAGGTTTTATGTCCTAGAACTTCATCCTATTACAAAATAACACAGAAAATGTGTAAACTTTACAGGTAGTTCATCACAGATCATTATATATCGCAAAGCTGTGCTTAGCATAGAGCTAAATATTGCATACAGCTACGTGCCATATAATTTAAATAGAGATCATTCTGGTTTCAAGCATGTGGAAGCCAGAACTCTTAAGCAGTCCTAATAACAGGGTGTAACAACCATATTATTCCAATAGTAAAAAGAAGAGCTTTTTATAGATTAGATTTTTTTTTCTGTAATGTATGTTTTTATTAGCAAGCCTCTAATCTGCATATATTAAAAAGTACTGATCCTACAGAGCTGTACTTTTTGCATAACTATGGAATTAAGTTCACAATGTTATGTTTCTTTCTTAAACAAAAGCTAGGTTGTTTGGTTTTGTTTGTTGTTGTGTTTGTTTGTTTCTCCTTTTTCTCAGTGAAGAACAGCATTCAAATTCCTTTAGGAGTCAACAGACACATAAGGCAAACCTCCGGTTTTATTGCTTTTTTTTCTGTCCATTTGAAATTCTTTCTTCCAATCACACAAGAAATTAACTCTTTCTATGAATAATATTATTTGAAGACAAATAATTTACAGAAGGGAAAGAAGTGTACAGGAGCATTTCTTTTTTGCTATATTGCTGTGTGCATTGGGAACCGACTCAATTTCTATTGTTTTTGAAGTGATAAGTAAAAGCCTTCATACAGTTTATGGTAGAGAATAGAATGAAATATATTCATACGTGTTCTTTTTAGCTGTTTTTTAGAAAGGTATGCTGGAAGCAGTATGACGCAGTGATATCTTTGCAGTTAATTTTAGTGTGAGTAGGGCCAGAGTAAGACTCCTCTTGTTCAAAAGAACAAACAAGTTGTTGTTAGTAGATCACTACAGAGGCTTTGGACATCGAATGCCTGTTCATTAGTGTTTGCAGAGACATATGTGGCCGTATAGACAATCAGCATCCATGGTGAGGTTACATTGCTGCCACCTGGTACTCTAATGAGATGGAAGGCAATTAAAAATAATTACCACTGCAAACTCATTAAAATTCTGTAGGTTTGTTCAACTCTGGCCCCTCATAATTGCTGCAGAACATTTTAGCGTGTCTCAAAAATCACAGTGAAACTCAGTGATATTTTAAATCGGGAATTGGGAGAGAGTATGAATTATGAAGTTTCCTTTCAAGGAAGATTCTTATAAGCTACAAAACCTTATGGTATGTTATTGAGAATGTTAGCCTTTCAATATTGTTTGAGTATTAAGGGTTTCACCATCTAACCAAATCTGAAAGACTTTCTATATATTACGCGAAGGTTAAAACGTTCAGATAGGCATGTACATATACACACATCTTTTTGGCCTGAGTGCTTTGAAAAGTAAAACTATCAGGAAGCTTTTAAGTTTTCAAGGCAACATAACAGATAATACAATGCAAATGTTAAATAAGGGACAGAAAGCATATAACTTGCCATGCAATGGTTTCCAGAGAGTTCTTCACCAGTCATGTCCTAAGAGAATTCACAGCTTTTTGTGGCATCTGTGGGAGGCCTCTGATTTCAGTGACAATGGGAAAAGAATGGTCTTTCCAAGTAGGACTCTGCTTCTAAGCAGCTAAGCAGTAAATGAAGCCACTTGCATGGAAAAAAAACTCTTCAAGATCACTGCATCTCCTTTGGGATCAGCTTTAGGCACTTTTGCAAATAATACACTGGTAAATGCATGAGGCTGTTACTAATAGAACTCTTTAAAAAGGTTGTTCACTCTAGCACATAAAGACATTACAGGATCCCACTTCTAGCAGCTGTAGTAAATCCCTGTGTTAAATTAAATTTTCTGATCTGAAAAAGATCTCCAAGCCTAGAGTAATGAAGTTGGTTGTCATTTACAGGATCTTATAATCATGGAAATGAATCATTTATTTTGATTCTTCTTTATTCTTGCTCTAAAAATTCTAGCTAGACAGGACATAAAGAGAATATAGTGTACATTATACAATAGACATATACTATAGCCTGTATATAGTCTGAGCCTGAAGTGAGAACCTAAGTTATAGACACAAACCTTGTAATACTTGCACAGATGGAATTTTGAAAAAAAGAGTCATTTATGAAGACTTTGAAAACTAAACAAATTCCTCCCCATAGTTAATAATGAAATCACCTTTAATAACTTAAATGTTTGGTGCTGTACAGTAATCTGAAGTTTTGTAGCACATTCCAGGAGGCTGGGAGGGAGGAGGCTGGTGTCCAGGTTGGACTTGACCGAGGTCTGGATAAACACTGATTGCATCCCCTTACATGAGGTGTTGAACTTCTGGCCTTCAGTTTCCTAAAGATAAAACTGGAACATGAGATAAACTGAAAAAGCTGGAGGCACAGTTCACATAATTCATCCTCTATTCTTGTAGAGTTATACTACTGTAAAGCTGCTTGTGGTATGATCCTAACCAAGGCAGTTACAAAAGGGCTGGATACAGGATACTGTACAAGAAATTTCAGTTTTTACTGAAATTCAGTCTAGTTAAATATTTTTCTTTCACATTCTCTGAAAAATGCAATATCTTAAACCAAAAGTGTAATAGGCCAATATTAAACAGCAAAATTTTTCAGATTTTAATTCCTCATTGTTTTAGTCGTAATTTTCTTTCACATCTGTTTTCTCTTATGAAGTGAATGAATTCAAAGCACATACAAGGGGATTGATAAGTTTTTGTAAAGGCTCTAATTCTCTTCCCATTTCAGGCTCGATTATTAATTATGGCACTATATTTTTGCTTTTTCTTTTGCTTTTCTGTATTAGTCTCTATATTAGCAGACAAGTCATCATACTGCAAAAACTTGCTGTCATTTGTCATTACAGAGGACAACAGGTACATTCTGTAACAATTATGTGTTTTGTTGTTGGCTTATAGGCATCAGGTATGTAATTGTATGCTTTGTTGTGGCAGCCAGAAGGACAATACAATACATAGCAGGAGAAATAAAATGATCTTCAACAATATGTGCAAATTCAAAAAGTGACATACTACTTTCTATGGGTCTTTTGTGTTTATATTCAAAATGCTGCAGTACAATAACAATAGTTGAACACAATTTCAGAGGTCTAATGAATTAGATTTTTTTTTTCCTTGGCTCTGTTGAAAATACTGCATTCAGCAGTTTCAGCAATGGCAAACTCATTAAGTTGAGTGCCTTGGCCACCAGTGCCAACAACACTTCATAAGGCTTATGTACTAAAGTTTTGTGATATTGCTAATCTGGCACGTGTCCCAAAGAGATGATCATAAGTGTTTTAGAGAACTATTATCGGATGCAATAAATACTTGAGAGTCACCAAAGGTAGACATCAGGTTTCCGCATTGAGGTGAGGGAGGGTGAAAACATGTGAAGAGTTTTCTAGATTTGTCCCTAGAAGATTTTTATACATTAATCCAAGATAATTGTTCAATTAATTTAGGGCCACATCTTATTGCTTTTATTCATCTTAAGACACAGTTACATTGGCTTAAATGGTATTTCTCTTGCAGCAAAGTACTCTTCCCTGTTAGTACCAATGAGAGGAATTCATCTTTATATTATGTCCAGCATAAATATATTTGTAAATGCAGAAATTTATTTCACAAATTTCCCCATAATTTTCAATCAGATAAGCTGTAAGGCAGGAATGCACGTGCCCAGGGGCTGCAGGGCATCTCTGTGAGGAGCGGCCGGGGCTGCCCTGTGCCAGACACAGCTGGTTCCAGCGGCTCCAACCCACTCACCACAGGGCACGGCTGAGCCCCACAGCCACCATGGTGGCACTCTGGGGAAAGTCTGTGTAAGGAAGGGCAAAACACTGCCCAGGGGTGAGAGGAAAAGTGTGAGAAACAGACCTGCAGAGCCCCAAGGGGAGAGGAGTAAGAGGGGAGGAAGTGCTCCAGGAGCCAGAGCATGGATTCCCCTGCATCCACTGGAGAAGACCATGGTTAAGCAGGTGTTTCCCTGCACCCATGGAGAACCACAGTGGAGCAGATATCTACACCACAGCCTGCGGAGGAACCCACATAAGAGCAGGCAGATGTGCACTGAAGGAAGCTGCAGCCTGTGGAGACCTCATGCAGGAGCAGGCTCCTGGCAGAAGGTGTGTCCCATGAAAAGGAGCCATCCCAGGAGCAAGTTTTCTGGCAGGATTTTTGGCCCATGGAGAGCCACACTGGAGCAGTTTGCTCCTGAAGGGCTGCGCTCTGTGGAAGGGATGCATGTTAGAACAGTTCATGAAGAACTGCAGCCTGTTGGAAGGACCCGTGTTGGAGAAGTTCATGGAGGACTGTGTCCGGTGGGAGGGACAGAGGCTCTGCTAGAGCAGAGGGCAGAGACAGGAGGCTACTGGGGGAGCAGGGGCTGTGAAGGGGCCTTTAAACTCTCCCTTCCTCTGTGCAGGACTCCAGAGACAGCATGAAACCATGGCGATCTGCTGCAGGGCTCAGACCTCAGGAAGCTAGAAAAGGTCCGGCAGGACAATGCAGCTGTACTGTATCCTTTGTGTACCGTATCCTTTTTATAAGTACCCATTTAATCTCCCTTGTGGTTGTTCATATGAAGATTACCTAGCAAGAAAAAACAAACAAAATAGTCTATAATTCTTTGAGCTCTGTTCATGAGAGTGGAGGTATCTAAGGTCTTTCACCATCCTCCTGGTTCTTTTATGTATTGAGTAAGCATGTCCATGTGCCAAAATACTGTCAGGGAACAGAGCTCAAAGTTGCTCAGGAAGCAATAATAATTTTGGGGTGCATTAACCGCAGTATAACCAACCTCACCTTGAGTACTGTGTGCAGTTCCAGACCCCACAATTTAAGAATGATGTGCACGTCCTCGAATACGTCCAGGGGAGGGCAACAAAGATGCTGAAATTGCTGGAAGGAATGTCCTATGAGGAGCGGCTGAGGAATTTGGGTTTGTCTGGTTTGGGCAAAAGGAGGCTGAGGGACGACCTCATGGCTCTCTACAGCTTCCCGAGGAGGGGAAGCCGAGAGGGAGGTGCTGAGCTCTTCTCACTGGGGTACAGTGACAGGACACACGAGAACGGTTCAAAGCTGCATCAGCCAGGGAGGTTCAAACTGGACATTAGGAAGCATTTATTTACTGAGAGGGTGGTCAAACCCTGAGATAGGCATCCTAGAGTGGTGGTTGATGCCCCATGGATGTCAGTGTTCAAGAGGCATTCGGACAATGCTCTCAAAAACATGCTTTAATTTTTGGTCAGCCTTGAGTTGGTCAGACAGTTGGACTAGGTGATCATTGTAAGTACCTTCCAACTGAAATATAAGGTCCTGTCTTATTCTATCCCGTTCCATATAAAAAATACAATAGATTTTGACAAGTATACATAAAATCTCCTGATTGCAAATATCTCCTAAAAATATTTTTAACATTAGTAAATGGCTGTTAAGCTTTCAATTGTACTACTGGATTTTAAATTGTAAAATGAAGGCTATCGTGTTCTCAAATGCATGGAGCTCAAGCATTATCTAATGGCTTTAGAGAACTCTGGGAGAGTAATATATGAAGATATGCTGTAAGGTGACAGGCTACTTCTGTGAAGTCAGAAAATGGTCACTGAATTTGTACACTCTGTAAGGACAATACAAACAAACTTTCAGAAAGTGTGTCATTTAGAGTTTTGGATAATCATCCAAAATTTACTGTGAGCATCAAAATAAGGAAACTGTCTTAGAAAAGATCTCTGAATCAAGACCTACTTTTTCTCTGCCTTCTCTTTATTCATTACTTAAATGGACTTGTATTTGATCTCAGGTTTCCAGCTTAGCTTCTGTATCCCCTTACCGCAAAAGTCTGTTGGAATTTCACATTCAGATCTACCCAGTCTCACCTTCCCCATGTTGCTTCATGGGATCTGGCACTAAATTGTAAAGTGTTTATTAATTTCATTGCTTAACATGACAACTTGCCACATTAAAACTTTTCTGCCTGAGACATCAAACACACATGTTACCATGTGCTGGCAGATCCACAATAAATATCTATTTGAGGGCTCTTAGCCTGTGGCAAATGCAACTTAATTTAAGTTAGCATGAAAGAAGGCTATGCAAACTCAATTTATTTTGCATTTGCCATGGGCTAAAAGAATTCACAGTGGATAGGTGCAGTAGATCAGCTGCTGTGCATGTGAAAGTGATTCTTTTGTCAGTTTGATTGGTGTGAAATCAGGGAACAATCGAGTTAGAAATCTGTAATTCTGGTATTGCATAATATCGGTCTCCCAGTAGTCTATTAAGTCATCCATCCCTGAGTGTGAAATACCGGACCAAATGAATTTGATGCAAAGAAAAAGAGATTTGGAAAGGTGGTGTTTGGGGTTTTAACTAGAGTCAGAATTTTCCTGAGAGCAGTTCTTACATCACCAAGCAAACATAAGAAGAAGAAATCAAAAAGCAGAGACATCACTTTTGACTTTTCAAGTAAAATTATAGACTTATAAGTATAATGAATGGGATTGTGTAAAACACCAACTTTTTCTTGCTGGAGGTCAGTGCAGACGTGCCAATGATATCACTGTGAGCAAAGGTGTGTTCAGTAGAGCAGTTGTTGCTTTTCTTGCTCTCATGGAAACACATTCTCAATAATGAGCATATTGGATAGAATATTCTATAGAAAACTTCTAGAATGTGAGGCAATGTAATTTTGTGAGGGGCAAAAGTAAATCAATGAAAGAATAAGAGAATTTCTGTCTTCATTGAAGCTAATGGCTAATTTTTAAGGGCTTCGTCAGGGAAAGAACATCTCCCTCAATTTTCACATTAAAATTGTTTTTTCCCAAAAGATTTTCTAGTGCAACTTTAGTGCTGGAGCCACCATAGAGGGTTTGACAACCAGTGCCATTATGGGATGTCAGACCATGAGTTCGTAATGGTGCTTTTCACTCTTAACATCCAGTAATTAACACGGTCATTACAGACTTTCTGAGCTGTGCACAGGTGAGAAGTAGCGTAACTCGGGCCACGTAGCACGTGTTGGCTAAGCAGAGCTGCGACATGTTCCTTTGCTGACTGCCATGCAATTCTGCAGCCCATTCCGTTTCCCGTCGGCACGGGCTACCAGAACTACATCTCCTTTGTCCCTGTCAAGGACGTATCATGACACTGAAAGATCTTTGTATGGTGAGCACAGTCTTGTCCTGTTCAGACTTCAAACCAATCAGACCTGAGCCTTTTCTACTCTAGAAGACATCGTTAATCCAAAATTATAAGACATACTAGAGTGCATAGGCTTATTATCTCAGGCTCATTTTTTTATGTGAGCAGATGTTCTGTCTGATCCAGAAAATAGAAAGAAACACCTGCATTTCTTCAGGGTACAGGCAGAGGGAGGCCACTGAGGGACCTCCCTGCAAAGACTATACAGACACACTGTGATGGTTTGAGAGGTTTCTGAAATTATGGCCAGTGTAGTCAGTGTCTTCTTGTTAGGCTGAAACTAGGCTTGTCTTGCTGATTAACTGTGTACATGTGACCTTTGGAGTTCACTGTTGACTGAAGACTCTCCAGGCACCTGAGATGTCTGCGTCGAGGCAGCAAGCCCTTCTGGAGGAGGAAAATAGGGAGAAGGATTTGTTTGATATTGTGCTTTACATATATCTGTTATTCCTAGAGGAGTAAAGTACTGTGTTCTTGTCAGCTTTACTCCAGGCTTAAAAGAGAAAATAGAAATATGTTTTCAAGAAAGGAGAAGGTCATGTGGTAACAAAGTTGGAAAAATGTTGAATAATTGACAAGATGCAATCTCTGAGGGGCTCTGATTTCCTCATGTGCTTCTGAGCAGTAACCTGAGTGCAGCCTTGGTTGAATATGCAGAAGAAATTACTTAGCTAGCAGTACCTAGGACATGGGAGGTTACTAATGAGACCAGGATATATCTTCTAGGAACCTGTGTCTAAAATTTTACCTAGAGGGTATATGGTTTGTTTCAAATTCAAAGAAAGCAACAAAATCTGTGAGAAAGTCTCAAAATGTCACTTTTAACTTACAAGTACCTGTACATTTTCATCTGTTTTTGAAATACTACGAGAATGTTAGTAGGACCTCCCCAAACCTATCACATCATTCTGCTTTGATATTGAATTTTCTTTGGAATGTTATTTCTCTGTTTTCTTTTTTAGCACAAATGGATTTCAGCTATTATCTACCTTCACACATCAGAAATTGAGTCTATTGTGCAATATTTTCAACTGTATTTTGGCTTGTCTACTTACAGAGACTATATATGCAACATAACAAAAGAGATGTCAGGGAACAGGACACTTCAGCTAAACACACTCTTCTGCACATGCTGATATCTTTCAATCTCCTTTCTCTGTTGTATTCATAGTGTAACTTTCTCTGTGGTGCTTAAACTGGAGCAAACTTTCAGATTAGTTGATAGTCTGTCAGAGCAGACACATGCAACCTATAGGTGTCACTCTCTCCTGTATACATGTTGTACATAGAGTATTCAAAATCAAAGGTGGTTTTGTATAAGGATAAAAAGCTAATATGGTTTGAGAAAGACAGAGATGTAAAGAATATGAAAGATGCCCCCTGCCTTCTGCAAAGCTGATAGGCAATTTACTGCTAGGGTGCCACCACATGCTAGTGTGTGTAAATTATGTTTGGATCAAAGCTGGCTCAACTTCAGCCAGCTCAGAGAGTGGACAAAGCTAATTCAGCCATCTGCATCTAAGCCTTGATTCTGCAGCATGCTTTTAATCCCTCTGCCTTTCAGTTTCCTCATCTGTATAAAGACAGCACTACACCCATTAAAAATTCCTGAATATTTCCTTTGAAAGAGCAAAATGTTCATTGAAAAAGATTGTGCTATCCAAGAAAGAGAAGGTAACTGCTAGACTCCAGAGTAACAATAATTTTTCTGTCTTTTTTTAGCAGCTATTAAGTTCAACATTCAGAGTGTGATAGCTTCAGCAGGATGTGGGCAATCTCCTCAAACTGTAACATCCATAAATGAATGTTTAGGGAACTTTCCTGGATCCAAAGATTATCCTCAAGGAAGGAGAAATTATGATGGAGATACCTTACATCCCAATGTGAGTAAATAAGCTGTTTGTCATTTGAAGTGAAGGACTGACTTGAAACGTAATACTACAACAGGGCTGGGGTTTGGGAATAGAGGGAAATGCCTTGTTACAGTTAAGTTGTCCACAGAGGGGGAAAAAAATGAAGTGCTCCATTCCACATTTCATGTTGGAAACCAGGAAGCTGGTTTCACTTATTACAGTCTGGTTTGTTTGCTTGTTTTCAAATTTCTCCGTATTTGCCTAAAACTTTTCAAATAGTCTTTAAAGGGCTCATGATGCAAGTTTAGGCATACAATTTGAAACTAAGTTTGAAGACAGTCTAACTGATTTTTAATAATGATGATGAAGTCCTTCAGTGACTGGAAAGTGGGAGAAGGTCTAAGTGTTTTATGTATTCCACATATATTTCTCCTGGTACAGTTTGATAAAAGTCACTGACAAAGCCAGGATATCAAAAGAGATGATATTGAAGCCTGATCTTGTGTTTTTTTTCCGGTATACCTGCTTAAGGCAAATATGTAAAATGCAATTTCTAGCCTCTAAATATATACATATATATATTACAGCTTTAGCTGATCTGAGGAGCAAAAATGAGATGCATCGTATAGCCTGATGCTGCCCTAGAAAGAAAAGCCAGAAGTTTTAGAGTAAATGAGAAACAACTGATTAGTGTTAAACTATGCTGCAGATAAGCCTCAATTCTATGACAAAATAAAATGACAAAGCTGATAACAAACTTATGGTTTCAAGAACACATATATAGATATGACCAATACAAGTTAGAGGCTGGCAATAGAGAAGTCCCTTATTACAATTTTGGATTTTATATACTAAATAAATAGGTAATCATAGAAAAATCTACTCTGCTTTGCATAAACAGGAGGAAAAGGCAGACAGACCGGAAATGATCAATTTGGACACAAAAAATAAATCCAGTCATCATAACCCCTCCTCAGTATGAGTCAGAGGTGATAGGTAGGGTTTCTAGTTAGTAACAGAGTACAAATTGTGCTTAAATCACATTTCCACAAGTGTCACCATAGCATTTACTTAAAATCAGGTTTTCATGGGGGTGGAGGGAGAGAAGCAGATGAGTTTCATCCTTTCTCCCATTCCTTCACATTCTCAATTTTCACCATATTATTTTCACAAATTATCGCTTTCTGGAACAACCATGGAACTGAAAGCAAACTTTGTACGTATTATTTCACATATGTGTGAAGTTAGCACTAACCACAAAATTTTTCATTTCTTCTCTGAAGATGCTGTGTGCATAGCACATCATCACACCTCTGCTGGTTAGCATAACTTTCTCCAGTAACCTGTATCGAAGTGAAAGTGGAGGTTTAAATTCCTCTGTTCATATGATTTTTATTCAGCTTGTGCCTAGAGAGAGGATGAGGAGGGGAGAAGAAAGGGAAAGGGCGGCTCTTCCCTAGTGAAAGATCCGTGCAGAAGTTGCCTGCATTGCTGTCGCTATTCAGGCAGGTGCAATGAAGAGTTCAGAACCTTTTTACTTCAAAACTTCTTTCTCAACTTTTCCCAGAAGTCCATCCTCAACTTTGTCCCTACCGAATAACACAGGCATGTCTGGTTTGTGTTGCAATTCAAGAGAGTACTTAATTATGCTATTTCTGTTAATAGTGATCATGTTTTTTCTGCTGGCAGCTGAGAGGGCAATGTTTCATTGTGTTAAGCAGGCACTGTACAGATACAGATTTCAAATTCTTATTACTTTAATAGTTAGATATGTTCACTGTAAAATACAAAATGCAGCCAAAGATGTTGAGGATAATATATATTTATTCATTTTCTACAAGGATAAAACATTTCTTTCTTCAGATTGAGCAGTGCCAGCATCATCTCTGACAGTGTTTAGGCCATGTCCAACCTGACCGATCCAAGAGTACCCCATTTTTTATGAAAAGGAAACAGCCATAGTTTGCTGTATATCACCAGTCTAAACAAGTGGAGATTCAGGTACCAGGACACACAGTGGAGTATTTTTACTGACCTCAAACGCAGCCTCAGAGCACAGATTAAGACTTCAGAGTAAACTAAAATACAAATTTTGACATTCCTTACTTCAGAAGTCCACTTTAACTAGACACTAATTTTGCTCCCCTTTTCTATGTAAATCTTCACATTTTTTATTTATACTGCAACCAGTTACATAAAAATAGATTTGAGTAGCTGATAATTACCAATTAATTAATGAGCATTCCAATGACAAATAGATGTAATTGTAGTAAGCTACCGAGAGTATCAAGTACTTACTGGATAGGCATATATACTGAACTGTAGACATTAAAATGGTGTATTGTATAGTATTGTTATGAAAACTTCTTCCTGAAAAAAAATATTTTAAGTCACACTCCAATATATTTATATTAACTCATTGAAGTCAGAAGTAACTATTATCCTGATGTTAACCTCATGTAGTTATAACATTTAAATCAAAGTTGGCCACCTATCTTTAAACATATAGAAGGCTATACGTCTCCAGTCTGAGAAATACTATGATCAAAGTGTCAGAAGAACAATGCCCTTGCTTTCTTTGAAAAAGAATTTGCCATTTGTAGTCAATCCATAACACCTTCAGACAGGAAAAAAANAAAAAAAAAAAAAAAGGAGAAAGAAACTGTGAAGTGTTAATGTGGGTAAATACGTCTGTCAAAAACCATCCAAGTTATGAAATGAGTAGGCATATATATGGAAGTTAAATACCTATAGTGTTAACTGGAGAGCCATTTTTCAAGTGTAAATACATTATGAATTGTATATATCTATGTTTAGACTTTTCAGACACTCAAATGCTGTGCTATGAAAAAAAAGTCAGTACTTCTATGCATGAGTGGCAGGTTTAGGAGAGTATTATAAAAATCCAAACCACATCTATCCCACTACTCACTACAGTGCTTATACTGTTTTCAGTCACTGTATTACTTGTGTTCCTTGTGGCTTCTGCACGTGGTCAATGAGGATCTAACTGAGCTTTATGTTCTGCAGAAACTTGCACTTCAGACAGAAATTAATTTGCATTCTTATTTAATTACTTTATATATTATGTTTGGAGAATAATGAAGACAGCATGTGACAGCAGTGGTGTCCAAAACCTTTACCAAACTGAAAAGTGCTGTAATGCCTGAGAGAGCTTGTGGTGCTGAGTGACTTTATCACCTCAGAAAAGTGATAAGGTAGCTAGTTCTCATCACTTGAAAATGCCTTGTCGTCAGGTCTCCTACACTTAGTTTTACATTTAGTTGCTGATACTTGACCAAAATACGTTTTAAGTTAAATAGCTCCTATAAAAAATACTTTCTTTTTTTTATAGCAGAGATTTCAGTCGTGGTATCAAGTAAATTAAAATGTAGTTCCTGCCAACGGCATTTCTTTCTGTCTCTTTTGGCTTAGATCTAGATCATATTAGCTCATAATTTCTTGTGTTTTGTGAAACACGAGAAAGCTTTGTAGCTAATTAATTGCTACTAATTCCAGTAGCCTGAAAAAGTTATTTTAAATCTAGTTTCACGTACATGGTTCTGTATACATAACCATACATATAAGTGTGGACACATATAAATATGTAGGTGAATGTATATTCATTTTTCACAGTTACGCTTTTGTACTCTCTGCATTAACATGTTAGTATGTTAAAATTATTTAAACATTTGCTCTTATAATGTTCTTGAGAAGCAGGGAAATAGGAAAGCCCTAATCTTAGTTTTAAGAAATGGTAAAAAGAGTTGATCATGAGAGAGAAAATATCTTTAGGTTATCTCAATAGTCAATGGCAAGGAGACTCTTTAAGGTCTGTCTTATGGTACACATAGAGTGCTCTGCTCAGATGTGGGCCTGGAGGGCCATTCTCTTGACAATAGGGAGCCTTAATTCTCTCAAAGGTGTTTAACCGTGGTGAGCACTTCCTGAAGGTGTTTGCACAGAGGAAAGGCTATAAGCAAAGAAGCATTTTTTCATCTGGTTATCAGCAACGTTTGCAGTCACTGAACCATCTGTAGCTGTAATCATAATGAAATGTCATAACTAATGGCTGTCAAGTGAAGTAACCAGAATTCATCATATCAAATAGCATTAGTCTAATCTCCATTACTGCTGTCTGTTGTTGCTGATGGTTTGCTGTAGCAGAGTTAGCAAGTAGCTTTTTTTGGCTACAGGCACTAGTTGTTGTTTTTCTGCACATAAGGTAGAAGTAGCTTTTGCAGACAGTGGCTTTAAAATTCAGCCGTTGCTCTACTCTTTGTCTGACTGCAGGCCCACTACGCTGCTAAAAGCCCAATCCAGCTGATCTTGGCCTTAGCTGAGTCTGAACAGGTTTCTTTTGTCTTACAGAGCCTATTTTGAAGCTGTGGGTTAACTGAAGTGTTGTCTGGCTTTCTGGCAGAGGTGATGGCTTCAAATGACTGCAGTTCCTGAGAGCTGTGGAGGAGGCTGGCTCCTCTCTAGCCTGCCCAGGCACCCACACCTTGCAGGTGCTGAGGAAAACCTGCCTTGGGCATCTTGTTATGCTTGTCCCCTGCTGTGCTTCTTCACTCTGCTGCCTGCCACCCGTCAGCTCTGCTCATCTGCTCCATGCCCTTCTTCCATGTCTCGGGATCTCTGGCCTTGCTGCCTAATATCTCGTCTTTCCCTGCAGGCAGAAAAAGTGAGGAACTTCTTTGTCCAAGGAAGAGTTGTTAGAAATTTTTCTTGAACTGATCCTTCATTTATCTATCTATCTATCT